>JAWZTI010001204.1:0-13060 GCA_039880955.1 Chlamydomonas urium | reverse complement strand
GGTGGTGGCTGGGGATGCGACGATGGGTTCTGGCAGTCCGGGGACGTGATGGCGATGGTGCAGCCGTAGGTGGTTGCGATTGAGGCACCGAGGTTGCATGCGTATCCCGGGGCAAAGGCACTCCACATGCCCTACACATACCTGGCAGTGGTCAGCAGGAGGGATGGGGCAGCTGTGCAGGGAGCTACCAACTTGGCCGCCGCATCTCGACAGGCGCCGCATTCTGATGGTGCGGTTCCAACAGAGCACAGCGGAAGCAGGGTGCCACTGTGTCCTGCACAAGCCAGCAGGGGCTCACCTGGGCGCTGATCAGGTTGCCATACATGTTGCGCAGCGACACCAGCTCCAGGCCGCCAGAGGCGCAGGCAGTGACGGAGGTGGCGGTGCTGCTGCAGCAGGTGTATACGTGGCCATCACCCAGGGAGGTCATGTATGAGGCGAGGATGTTGCAGGTTGTGGTGGTGGGGAGCGGGCGGCGGTGGGGCCTGTCACACCATTGTTGACAACCGTGTAAGTGATGCTCATCGTGCAGGCCGGAGGGAGGCGCGGGGGATGCGGAGGCGGGGGACGGGGAGGGGAGGGCGGCGGCGCTGGCGGCAGCGTCGGCAGGACGCAGCACTTGTTGTCTGAGGAAAACAATGCCATTGAGTATGGGTAGGAGCTTGCAGTGTAGTTGAAGAGAGTGTCATAGCTGGTGCACTTGCGGACACCTGATGCGGCATCCAAGTTGAGGGTGATAGTGATGGGGGCCTGGCTGATCTGAACGTACGTGAAGGGCAAGTTGGTGATCTTGAGAACCTGCGGGGTAAGTCAAGCACAGGGAATGTAGCGCAGGACGAGAAGAGCATTAAGAGGTAAGTGGAACATTATTGCTGGGGCAATGGAAATAACAGCTCGTGGTGGCTGTTGGGCACAAGGCATCGGCATGCACTGACATAAACAGTGGCGCTGGCGCTGGCGTGACAGTATCAGGACACAAGTTGCGGTGGTGCGGCGCTGCGATTGGCGTGCAATCTCACCTGTACAACGTTGCTCGAGCACAGCACGTCCTGGCTGTTCCAATTGAAGGAGGGGGCGGTGGGCACCGGGCTCGTCACGCTGCGCAAGGTGTAGGTGGCAGAGACGCTGCTGTAGCGGCAGGAGGTGACCATGCAGGCAAGGTGCAGGTGCAGGCAGATGTGGGGCAGTGCCACTGCATTTCTGGCCCTGTATTTCTCATGTGCGCTAAGCACATGACACTTGTGCACACTACACCGTCCTCAGCACGACGTTAAACTGCTAGAGAGGGCAGAAGTACCCTGGTACTTTTCCAGAGGTCACGAGTTCGATTCCCATTGCGGAAGGATCCTGTTTCGGGTATGGTTTCTAGACTTCGGGTGCCCTGCTTGCGGGGAAGGCCTTCGAGCCACTTTCGGTCATGAGCCTGTAAATCCTGGCCCATTTGGGACAGGGGTTGTATGCGCCCTCGCGGCGCCCTAAACAACTGTTAAACACACCACCACTGCAGGGCGGCGGCGGGGAGTTGCAAGCTGAGACCGACGAAGCTGCTCAAATGCGGGACAAGCCTCTCTACGTGCATTCCCGTCAACAGGGTGGCGCATGCAAGACCGCGGGAACACTGGGGTGCACTCACAGGAGTTGAACTCTATCTTGTGCAGGTCCTGGGAGCAGCTATGCCCTACGGGAGTGGCACACTGCGAGGAGATGGTGAAGGAGAAGGTGTGTTCAATGATGACAGGCGTGGACACCTGGATGCAGTTGGCTGGGAAGTCAGTCCAGCAGCAGTAGGGGTAGGTGCACATGCCACCGTTGTCCTTTGCCGCATGGGAAATGAACGTGGGGGGACAGTCAGGGTGCAAGTTTGGGCGCAGGGAATGTCAGGTGCAGGCTGCGAAAGCAACGGCTGTGAGTGGGTGTTGTGAGTGGGAAGGAAGGTGAAGGGCTCGTGAGGGCAAGCAGGGGGGAAACGCTGGTGCGGCCGCAGGCGTGGTGTGCGATGTGCTGCGCGGGCGCACCCAGTCGTGCAATGGTGGGGAGCAGTGCTGGTGCAGGAGGGAGACAGAGAGAGGGAGAGAGAGAGAGGGAGAGAGAGAGAGAGAGTCACCAGTTGTGCGCTGGCGCGGGCTTTTGTGGGGCCTCACTTCAAGCAACAGGCATGTCAACGCCTGCAGGCGACAGAGCTCCTCTGACGGTCTGGCAACGCTTCGCAAGGAGAGACGTTCAGCGGCAAGTGCTGTTGCGGTTGTGCTATTGTCGTTGCGATGTTGTGCGCTGCAGCCGCAGCCTGCTACAGTTGATGTGATAGCTGTGACCGCCCAAATTCCCACAACACAAACTTCAACGTAACCTCCTCATGTGGCTGCGTTAAACAACATCAACGCTTTCAAACTGTGGCTGCCAAGGTGTGCAAAGCGAGTGGGTTGAGAAAAAAAGCTGCAACATTTGACAAGGTGAACGTGTGTCTCTGAATCCGGTGACACAGCCACTTGCCCATGAACCAGACAACTGCCTATGCAGTCATGACACCCATGAAACAACGCCTGCATGCAGGCCTCACCAAGGAGCAGCACCGGGCAGCACCGGCTGTCACTGGCGGCAGCAAACCCCTTGCTACCTGCTAGCAAAGCAGCACTTGCGGGACGTGGGGCAGGCGCGCCATTTGCACGCCTGAGCAAGCATGTAAGGATCGTGCCCATGCAGCTCAAGCATCCAGCAGAATGCGGCGTGGGTCCTCAATCACATCCTTGACCTTCCTGAGGAACGTGACCGCCTCCCGACCATCAATCAGGCGGTGGTCGTAGGTCAGCGCCACGTACATCATGGGGCGGGGCTCAATCTTGCCGCCGGGCATGACGACTGCGCGCTGCGTGATGGCGTGCATGCCCAGGATGGCCGACTGCGCAGGGTGTGTGCGTCAGAGTCCGGAAGTGTCAGAAAGCTTCAGGGCAAGCAGTGTGGGTGCTGGCCACAAGGACAGTGGTGTGACGCTGTGCGCAAGGGCTGCCGTCTGCAACAGTCGCTGTAGCATGAAGACATTTTGACGCTGATGAGCAGCATGTGAAACTGCATGAGGCTTCAGCAGCAGCACACCCCAATAAATGTCAGTAGCCCGCACCTGTGGGGGGTTGATGATGGGCGTGCTCATCATGCTGCCGTACACACCGCCGTTGCTGATGGTGAAGGTGCCGCCCGCCATGTCATCGATGCTGATCGTACCGTCCCTCGCCTTCTTGCCCAGTGCCCCCAGGTTCTTCTCAATGCCCGCGAAACTCAGCTGCAGCAGACACAGCGGGGGCCAGGCAGGGTGTGCAGTCAGGTGTTTGGCCTACGCTGAAAGTGTTACCATGGAACAGTTCTAGCGGTGGCTCCATGGCACAGGCGTCAGCGCACACCCTCCCGCCCCTGATGCTCACCTGGTCGGCCCCTCGCAGGACTGGGACCACCAGACCCTTGGGTGTGGCCACGGCAATTGAGATGTCAACGTAGTCCCTGCGTTCATGTGCAAGGTATGCATGAGGTGCTGAGCATGCTTAGACACCGCATCAAGGTAAGGTGACAGGCAGTTGAAGAGAACTAGGTGTTTTCTGTGAGTAGCAAGAGAGGCACAGGGGCCCAGAACTTGTGGCTCTAGGGGAAGCGCTCTGGCTTGCTTGCAGGTTTGTAGTACCATAACCCTCTTCAACGCATACTGCCCCGTTTGACCCTGGCTAGCTCTTGCATAGCGCTGATGGCCCAGGCAGCACCCTAGCCCCATCTGCCAACGCACCTGTACACAATCTCGTCGCCCTCTATTACTGCATTCACTGCCGGAACCTCGCGGAGCGCCTCTGCTGCTGCGCGCACAAACGCTGACATGAAGCCCAGCTTCACACCGTGACGCTCCAGGAATACATCCTGTGGGCAACGAAAAAGGAAGCAGGGGTGCACCCATACATTACGAAGCGTGGATTGCCTTTCTTGAACTTCACAGGTTGCAATAATTATGCCTGCCAGCTTGACTACAATCTTGAGCGGCAGACCAAAGCACCGTCTCCTGCGCCGCACCTTGTACTGGTTGCGCATGTCCATGAGGGCAGTCATGTCCACCTCGTTGAAGGTGGTGAGCATAGCGTAGGTGTTCTGCGCTCCCTTCAGGCGCTCAGCCACACGCATGCGTAGGCGCGTCATCTTCACACGCCTGCAGAGTATGTCATCAAGTCAGCGCCTTGTACAACTCAGCAGGAACTACAATGGCAATCAGGCGGGCATGTGCAGAGCAGAAAAGTGGTGCTTCGTGTCAACACCCCTTGCAGAAGCTCCCCTCACAACACCTCTGGCTCCTGTCGAGGCGTCTTCAATTCTTGCACTGTGCCATGCATCTGCCTGCGCACCTCTCGGGCTTCACTGAAGTGCCTACTGCTGGCGCCTGCTGGGTTGCCGGTGCTGGGCTTGGCATTGCAGGCTGCACAGACAAGGCACAGTTTGCACATGGTCAGCCGTATCAGTGGGCAGGGGCTGGTGTGGCAGAAATGGTGTTTGCAAATAACACTTGATTCGGGCCATGCCTGTGTGGCATCTACACTCTTAAAACAGGAGCCACTTGAGGACAGCAACTAGCCCTCACTGTCAGAGGTGCCCTGACCCTGCACAGGAGCTCGCAAGAAATACCATGGAGAATGGCGTGCACTTGCCTTGCCTGCACTGCTGAGTGCTGTAACACCTGGATGCTATGCGAAGTCGCTTGCCCTAATCTTGCTGCCGTCGCTGGCGCCCCACATCGCGCACCTTGGCCGCTGGTGCCGCCGCTGCTGGCGCTGGCTTGGGCGCCGCAGGTGCCGCTGCTGGTGATGGCTTGGCGGCTGCAAGTGCCGGCTGAGATGCGGGCGCAGCTGCAGGCTCAGCTGCTGCCGCTGCCTCCTTGCCCACGTCCACTGATGCCACCAGCTGGCCAACTGAGACGGTGTCGCCAGGCGCAATCAGCACATGTGTAACAACGCCCGACTCCTTGATGGTGTACTTCACGTCAATGGTGACTTTATCTGTCTCAATCTGGGCAATGATGTCATCCTCCTTCACGGGGTCACCTGCAGCCAGCATGGGCCACGCGCATGTCAAATCGTCGCTCACACATGCGCTGCGCCTCAAACTAGCACAGCAGTTCCCATGCATGCTGTCTGGCATCACGCACCTGGCTTCTTCAGAATGGCCGCAATAGTGCCTTCCGTCACCGATTCGCCCATCTGCGGCACCTTGACGTCCATCGACGCTTGCGCCCAGGGCGAGGTGCGCAGGGCGCGAGACAGGGTCGAAGGCAAGAGCTGGGGAACCCATCGGCAGGACCCCGCCAACAGCTGCTGGTGCTCTTGAGAAGGCAACCTGCACACCATTGAAGGCAAGCTCGTCAGATGCGGTGACTGCCTTGTACACATCCCAGTGGAACTGCCGAGTCAGGCATAGCAGCTGATTCCCTCAGGGACCGCAGTCAAAACGGCATTTCAACGCTCACCACTTGTGTTGCAGCTGCCGCGACAACAGAGCTGCGTGCACAAGACGCACGAAGGCATGGGTGTTGATCGCGGACTATCGGCGCAGCAGCGATGCCTGCGACCGCGCAATGACTGAATGCATGTATGATGCGTGACAGAACAGGCCTAGGCCACCCTCACCGCCGATTGCAGGCTGCAGCTCGCTGGTCGCGGGTGACGATGCCTGCAACATGCATGGGCATTCCGGTGAATTGTGTTGCCACGCTGATACCCAGCATATGCAGCTTGTGCGTCAGCCAGGCCCAGAGGTGCAGAGGGCCGAGATACTCACTTTGACAGCAGCGCTCAGCACGCGCTGCAGAACGTCACCGCTCCTGGCAAACCTCATGCTGACCAGGTGAACGCTCTCGAGGGCGCCGTCAATTCAGCAGGCGTGCAGCTTCGCAACCTTCAGCTGTCCAACGCAACACCAAAGTGTGGACAGAGAATCATTGATTTCGCAGAGAAAAATCGGCAACCAAAAAACACTATAGCTTGGACACTAGAGTCGACGGCTGCAGCCTAAGCACACCTGCCAAGTGTGGCGACAGGATGCCCAGCCCTGGCACCTGCAGCGCCAACACCTGCCCCACTGCACCCGGCCTGCCCACCACCCCTCCAGCCACAGAAGCAGCATCAAAGTCAAAGCCACGCTGCACCTTGTCCACCCCGAACCTGGAGGCCTGCAGCGAGGCCAGCGTGTCCCTTGCCAGATGGCACCCGTCCGCCAGAACCTGCTGCACAGGATCCAGCACCTGTTGAGCAACCCTGGTGAGGCCGGGCTGATGTGCCACTACGTGTTCCACAAGCAGCAGCCGTCCTTCAGGCTTCAGGCAGCGGGCTGCCTCATCCAGCGCCTTGCACTGGTCTGCCACGGAGCACAACACCTGCATGGCGTGGCCATGGCGGGGAAGGGCGTAAGTCATGTGCCAAGATTTGTGTAGCTTCTTGGCGCAAAGAGGGCCCATGCACTGCCTTCTAAAGCGCGCAACCTGAGCCAGCGGCTTCATCCTTACCAGCGTCAACACCACAGCGTCAAAGCTGGCATCAGGAAAAGGCAATGCCTCCGCTGTGCCCTGGACCATCCTAAGTGATCGTGTCGGCCCAGGACCAAGGTCCACGCTGCAGGTCCCATCGTTTGGCAGGATGGCAAAGTCGGCTGCCAAGGCATTGCCTCGTGCATACGGAAACATGGCCCCATTGGGCTCCAGCCCTACCAACTGTGGGCGGAAAATGACAGCAGGTAGCGGCGGGACAGGAACGACTTTAGGCAAGCGCGTGGCTAGCGCCGTCACAGAGCAGAACGACAACGACACCTCTGCACCGTACTGCGCGGAGCTGTAAATGCAGCAAGCAGTTCCATCAGAAACGTTACCACAGAGCAACGTGATGGAAGACAAGGGTGAACAAAGATGTTTCTGCCTGCATGCCAAGTTATCGCACCTCCAATGCTTCAGGCCCAAAGCGGGCGTAGTAGGTGAGGTTGGGGAGGGTGCCGCAACCAACCTCAAGCACCCTGAAATTGGGTAAAAGCAGGGTAGACCTTACGAAGCAATGGCATAATCCATAAGTTGATCTGTGGCGGAATGCTGACAGGCGGGCAGCCAAAACTGGACATGAGTCGCATCAGCAATTGCTTCGCCTCACCTGAGCGCCTTGCCCTGGGCAGCTGAGCTGGTTGCGGTTCCTTCGCCGTTCACAGCGGCAGCAATGCCACCGCTGTCGGCTTGAAGCGATGCAAACAGGTCAGCAAACAGCTGCGTCTTGAGGGGGTCGATGGCAGCGGAGTATTTGTCCATGCCATGCTGCATGACCCAGGCAAACGCCTTCTTGTACCAGCCAGGTGCCAAGGGGTCCTGCGCCGTCGCCTGGGCTGAAGATGCCATGCAACTGCTGCAGCCGCATGTGCAACCTGCAAGTGATAAGGGAAGGTATGTTGTGGCGCTGCTCCAACGGTGCTGGGCCATGATGATGGATGCCCCCGTTTCACCAATGTTCAGCAGCTGGCGCCGGTCCAGGGAAACAGGGCCCTTTCTGCTGCTGGAGCCGCCATCACTGTTCGCCTCGACTTCAGGGCGTGCACTGCGCTCCGCATGGCCACTGGCACGCACTGTGTGGTGCAGGTGCCTGTATGGACGCCTCATGGGCCCCACCATACGGGATGATGAACATGCTGCGCCAGCACGGTGACAATGCAGCATCGTGGCGAAGGAGCTAGGTGAATCACATGCAAGATACCATCAGAAAAGCCTCTCCGAGCCCACACCTCGACACACCAGGTGTTGCACAAAGAATCGAGTGCTCTGACCTGGCAGTATTGATCATGATACGCGCAGGGATTGATTCAAAGCGCACAGTGCAGAAGCGCCGTCCCCCTGGTGTGGTGTTGCACATCACCTGTCAGCGCGGAACAGCGCGCGCCACTGCGTCGCCGCTGCCTACACGGGCGTCAACACGCTCCTTTGCTGCGCGGGCAGCTCCAACAGACGCCTTGCGGCACCAGTCCGTGTCACCGATCCCCGATACTCCCATGCAGCAGCCCGAAGCCAGGATGGCAGCAGACTTGCTCGTCGTTGGAGCAGGACCTGCTGGTCTAGCGGTGGCTGGCGCGCTGAAGCACCTACATCCTGACATTAGGTGCATTCTGCTCGAGGCGGACAACGTGGTTGGCAGCACCTGGCACAAGCACTACGACCGCCTGCACTTGCACTCATCCAAGGCGGTGAGGCATGGGGAGGTACATTTTGGCAGCAAAAAGGATTTTGTGTGAGCTTTGCAATTCAGGTGCTGCTTGACTCAGGCTGCTGTGAGTGACCGTTGTGCTTGCAAGGCCCAAGAAGCTGATACAGTTCCAATGGCCAACGATTTGCTGTTGCGGTGTCCAGGTGTCGTACCTGCCATTCCTGCAGTTTGACGAGAGCGTGCCTCGCTACCCCAGCAAGAAGGATGTGGGTTTCTGGGTCGGCTTGTGCAGCTCAGCACAGCATCGAGCCACACCGCCGTTGCATGCTCGCATTCGCCAGTCGCCCCTGCAGCACCTTTGCAGCCACATCATTGGCGCTGCGCATGACACAGTTCCCTCGCCGCACTGCAGGTTGCGGACTACCTGTCCAGTTACGCCCGCCACTTTGACCTAGATGTGCGGCTGGGGCACCGAGTCACGGCGGTGGAGCGTGTGCCGCTGTCAGCCTTGAGACAGCAGGAAGAGGGGAGAGCGGCGTCAAGCTTCGGGCATAGCGGGAGTGAGGCTGATGGGTTCAGAGTTACGGCCACAGCTGGGCAAGCGGCGCAGCAGGCAAGTGATGAGCGCAGCGGCGCTGGTGGGGAGTGCGTGGCGACGAAGCGTTTGGGATGGGGTAACGCAAGGTGACGTTACTGGCCGCAGGGGGCGCAACAAGGGGTGTTGGACTTGGAGGCTGTTCCAAGGGGCACAGCCAGAGGTGCACAAACCCTCAACTGTGTTTCAACAGCCTTTTTTGCATGCTTGCAGGTTCACTTTCATGCCCCAAACCTGGTGGTCGCCACTGGTCAGAACAGTGTGCCTTGGGAGCCACAGCTTCCTGGCAGGTCTCAGTTCAGGGGCACAGTCATGCACAGCTTCGACTACAAAAATCCTGCACCTTTCAAGGTTTGCTTGGCTGCAAGTTTCACAGCACAATACATGGTGCAGGGTGTGTCCTTCTGCGCCGCGTCGGCAAGAGATCTCTAGAGCGGCGCCAGTGCCAGCTGGTCAGACCACAGGACTCGACAGGGAAATGAACAACACATGTAATCACAGCAGCCTGCAGACTGCTGAGCAGAAACATCCAGTCTGCCATATGACATGGTGTGCCAATCCTGTCTCCTCTCTCCCCCCCTGCCTTCCGCCTCAGGGCAAGAAGGTGCTGGTCGTTGGTTTTGGTAACTCGGCCGGGGAGATTGCGCTGGACCTCAGTGAAAAGGGTGCACACCCAACCGTGCTAATCCGCTGCGACAAGGTCCGTACCTGTATACACCAGCAAGGCAGCTGCAAAGGCTGGAAAAGCAGTCAGCAGGGTTGCAGCAGGTGGCCTTAGCGGTCTCTTGCAGCAGCAGCAGCAGCAGCAGCAGCAGCAGCAGCAGCAGCAGCAGTGCGCTCTTGTACCGGTCGTTGTCATTGCCAATATTGCAGTATCAGCGATGACAATATTGCAGTATCAGCAATGACAATATTGCAACTGCCGACACCCTCAGTGGCGTGCCTTTACTGCACCACAGGATCTGCCCTTCGCCGGCACACCTGCATTCTGGTCAGCGCCCCTGCGTCAGCACCCCTTACAGCCCTGCACCAGCACACACAGCATTGTCCGTACTGCCAGGGTCAAGTGGTGGGGGCATTTGCCACCATCACTCGCATCCACAGCACTCACTGTCCACAACCTTTACACACATACACAAATGCAGGTGGTCATTATCCCCCGTGGCGCGTTTGCCCCTGGTTTCTCAACTATGGCCAGCATGGACTACAAGAAGACCCTACGACCCATCAAGCCGCTCTTGGAGATAATCTATGGTAAGATATCTGATGCAGATTTTTGTTTTTCCTCATGCACAACTGTTCAACGTTGCGTTGGGCTTGTAACAACAGGTCACGAGGCATAAGGCAACATCAATTTGGGTGTGAAAGCTGGGTGTCTGATGCCATGCAAAACTTGCAGCCGCAGCTGCTGTCCTTATCATTGAACATCCATGTCGTGCACCTCAACGGCTATCCTGGCATGCCCTTGATTGTTTGTCTTGTCTGACCTGGTCGCAGGCCCTCTGTGCACTTGGGGGGTGCCCAACATGAGGCCCTATGGTGTCCCCCAGGTCGTTCCCTGGTGGGGAGGCAACCCGGTGAGGCCTGGGCTCAGCCACGGCTGAACAGGAACAGGAAGAAGGGACAGGAAGAAGGGTAGCAAGGGATAAGCCAGGCGGACTGCAAGTACTGCAACGGACGTCCCTTGACTGAGTGGATGCAGTGGGATGACATGCCAGCATGGCAAATGCAAAGACAGTGCTCTGGCACTTGAGTCCGCGATGTTGCAACTGTTTTTGGTGCTGTGCAGGACATAGTGAGTGCTTGTGCGCTCACAAAGGTGTGCATGCATGTGTGTGCTGCATGCAGGGTGTATGGGACCCAACCCCACCGCTCATCGACATCGGGCAGTGCGCCGCCATCACGCGCGGCGATATCAAGGTGATGGACCGTAACGTTGTTGATCGACAAGCAAGGAGCTTCCTGTCCTTGGCAGCATTTGGGGACCCTGCCTGCCTGTCTGTCATGTGAATGCATCAGCGGCTTGTATACCATGCGCAGGAGCAATAAGGACGGAGCCCTGCTGCTGCAGCATGCTGATCCCATCAGCTGTCATGTGCCGGTTGTGTCATATGCACGCAGGTGCTGCGTGGGTCATTAGAGGGCTTCACTGAAACAGGGGCGCTTATTGCGCAAGCAGGCAGCTCAACACAGCCTACTGGGTGAGGAGAGTAGCTGCAGCAGTGCATGTTCTTGGCTGTGCAGGGCTTGCGGGTTCAGAAGTCAGGCGCAGGGTGTGGGCCACACACTGATGGGCATCTTTCCCGCAACCACAGGGCAGGGCAGGCGGTTACACATATGTGGAAGATTGTACGGTGCACAAGCTCGATTGCATCATCCACACGTCACCGTGCCCTTGTGACAGGGTGTTGCTGACATTCCCGCTGTTGTTTCGTGCGCAATCGTCACGATGACCAGGTCACGTGCTCAGCCTGAGTCCAGCACCAGTGAGGAGCCATTCGACGCAGTCATCCTCTGCACAGGCAAGTGCCAGCCGTCCCTCTTGCTTTCAACGTCGCGTGCTGCTCCTGTGCAAAGTTGTGCGACCTGACCTGAGCACAGCATGCTGCCATGTTGAAGCTAAGCTCTGGTTGAACTCTCAAAAAGGTGAGTGCTCTTCAACTGCCAACCAAGTCAGCATGCGCAGCACCATGCTGGCCTCCCAGCTTGTGGTTAAGCACGTTGCTGCTCTCACCCAATGCAGGTTACCGCGAGTGCTTCTCGTCTTTCCTTTCTCCTGAGCTCCTGAGCGCTGCCATGAACCCCAACTGCACCGCGCCCAGCGCCAGTGGTGGCAACACGCCTGTGCCTGGGCTGTACTTCATCGGATGGGACAACCTTCTGTCACTGCTTGCCATGATTCGGCAGGAAGCGACGCAGCTGGCCGGCTTGGTTGCCAGCAGGGTGGCTGCACAGCGGTAGCAGTAGGTTCGAGGACGCAACAGCAGCAAATGTGCTGTAAGACCTAGGTTCGGACGGCCTTGGCGTCCTGCGTATGTCTGCTTTACTACCTTGAAATTCTTATACCTTATGTGCAAAGCTCTGCTTGGAGTGTCACCGAACGCGTACAAATGTGTGCGACACAAATGCCGCATCAGAGCACGTTTTGCGCGGTAGCCCCTGCAGATGCTCAGCTGAGCAGCGAGGCACTGAGAACAGGGCCTACCTGGCATCTGCGGTCGACCCCACATGTGGCCACATGGTGTGCCTAGTGCATCCTCGCCGCTCACCGCACTCACTCACCAGGCCCGCGGTGTTGGGCGCTCAAAGCTCACAAGCTGTACTGGTACCAGTACCACCGGTGCTACTGCGGGTGATGAGAACAGCCGTTGGCTGCACTTGCCACATGGTGCACCTGCAGGTGGCCAGGCATCAGATTGAAAAACAGTATGGCATGCAGCTGCCTTGCACCAACCACGTGTCCTATGTTGTGTGTGTGACATGTAGATGTGTAGCTGACTGGAGCATGCATGAGCTTGTCAATACGGGCATTGGCAAGCTATGCAATATCACACCCTCATCACTGGCTTTGTAGTACTGACACGCATGGCCTCGCCATCGGTGCTGCAGCGCGTAGCGCGTACAGGGCGTGTTTGAAAAACGGCTCGCGCTGGGGACGTAGCACTGCACCCAATTACACAAACCATGGTCCCGAATTGGGGGTTGACAATTGCATTGCAGAGTGGATGAGTGGGAGGCCCTCTCGTATAAGGCCTTGCACACTGTGCAATCATAAATGCCAGGTTCACCCCTTGACATCAGCACAGCTGCCTTCACACGGCCGTGCCTGAACGCGCACCACAAGCACTGAGCAACAGGTGCGCCTGCACAAGCATGCTGTGCGATGGCGCTTAGTTGCGCGTCAGCAAGGCCCCAGGCGCTCACCGGGCGTGCACGTCTTTCCTGGGGCGGTCGCTGTAGGCACCAGGCAAGAGGATCGCACGTACGTGCTCCATTGCCAGCGACATGGCAGCCGGCGCGTGCAGGCGCCATTCAGGCCTGATGCTGGGCCTGTTGGCGGTCTGCCTGTGTGTGGTGTTACAGGCTCGTCAGCGGCCCGGGGTCGCCACATAAGTATGACGACCCCCTACACTGTTAGGCCAACAAAAAGGCTCAAGTTGTTCAAGTTGGGCATAGAAAAGCTGCCTCCATGATCACAGGCGAAATCAGGCACCCCGGCTGAAGCCTAGGTTAGCTTGGGACGAAAGCGTGCGTGCGCGGTCCCCTACGCCACACCTGA
>JAWZTI010001202.1:0-15585 GCA_039880955.1 Chlamydomonas urium | reverse complement strand
GCTTATCAGGGCCGGTACAGATGGGACAGCAGTTGTGCGCCTGGTTGAAGATGGCGTACTGGAAGTTCCCAACTGGGGAGGCGAACAGCGCATTGAAGCTGTTGCAGGGGCTGCGCGCCACCAGGCAGATGGTGCTGCCGTCGATGTTGGCCATGCCCTGAAGGTTCAGGTTGGTCAGCCTGAACTTGCCTGCGGGGTAAAGGGGCAATAGACGGTGGTCACAGTTGCATGGCATCCCTGACATGCAGAACATGATGCGCCCTGGACTTGACCCCCACGAACGGTTGGTGGCATGCTCAGCCTGCTCAGACGGCTAACTTGTCCCACCGGAAGCTTCCCACTTGCCTGTTGCGAAGTTGGTGTCGAACACCAGACCGCCAATGATATTGAGCCCATTGAGCGTTGCATTGGTGATCGTGTTATCGCAGATCTTGTCTGCTTTTAATTTGTGGGGGCAGGGAGGGGAGGAGGGGCAGGCAAGGAGGTGTGCACAGTCAAGGGGCTGACGCAACAGTTGCGTGTAACAAGGTTCAGTAAGACAGCAAGGCTGAAGCAGATGACAGTGTGGTGGCGACAACATTCAGTGCCACATCGGAGGCGACGTGGAATGCCCTTTGCCACGGCAGGTAGGTATGGCAAAAATGCATGCTCAGGAGTGATGTGAGAGCCCAGAAGTCAGGCGGAAAAAGACTGCTGCTCACTATCCATGGCAAGGCTGGATTGGTGATGGGCGCTACCCTGCGCCATTGCTTCTGCCCAGCAAAACAACTCCAACTGGCTGGCTGACTCACGCAGGTAGTCAGTCCTGAGTGGCAGTGATGCGTTGTTGGATGCGGCTGCTGTTGCAGTGTACTATGCACCGACCTCACGAGCGTGGTCTGGGCATCTTGTCCCGCACAACAGGCATGCCTACTGCTCAGCGCATGCTGTGTCCTGGTCTTTGAGGGACAACAACCACCATGACTTGGTGGTGTTACTGCAACTCCATCGTTGCCCTCGCACCTGAGCTAAACTCGATTTTACCGACGCTGTTGACAATGAGCTGGCAGCATGCTGAGTTGATCTGGCAACCAACAAAGGTCAGCTTGAAGCAGACCTGCACCCGCCCATTGGCCAACATCTGGTTGGTGGTGGGAAGCAGCTTGTAGGGCGCAGCGCCACAGCGGTATTCGTCGCAACGGCAGTAAGGGAAGGAAGCCAGAGCTGCTGTCGTGCCTGGGGTAGAGTAGTCCTGCGCCTGCGCCAGCATCGCCCCTGCTGCGAGGGCCAGAGTGGACATCAGCGCCATGCGCATGGCGAAATAACAGCGCGCGTGCTGCCGCTGCCCTCACCTGACAGGCACAGCACTAGCAGCGCGCATGCTGATTGCAGCTGCTTCATGCTGCGGCGTGATGAGAAAGAAGCCATCCTGCGACTCGGTTGTTGCGCTGGGCTAGCACCTGCGCGCACATCAAAGCCGCACGTTGCTGGTATGACAAGTTGAGAGACTGCTGCGACAAGGCTGGATGCTGGGCGGCAACTCCGCGCTTGTTCCCTTGCATGCGCGGCCATGCAGTTACGAGGGCCGCGCCGACAGCTGACTGCTCCAGCGTGCACAGAGCAAAGCCGCACAGCAGATTTACCTGGAGGATCTATTGCGACCGCCGGGTGGACACAAGCCGACTGCGAGTGCTTGAAGCTCCCGCCAATTCAAATTTGCAGGCCCCGAGTGGGCCGCCTGTGTGCACTGAGCTCTTCCTGCTGCTGCTACTGCTTGTCTGAATGCCTAGGTCATGCTGCCCCGCGAGGGCTACTGCTGAGGGCCTCCTCCTGCGCTGCTGGGCCCGCGTTTGCAAGCTTGGCGCGCTCCCAAGCACTTGTTGACAAGTGGGCTGCGTATATGTTGGCGAAATGCAAGTGGCGCAAAGTGCCGCTGTAGGTGCGAACGCTGGGCAACGATCACAGGGTGGTGTCGTGTGGGGGCTGACCAATTCATACTTGCTCTCGCCTGACACGCCCAGCTGCACTTTTGCATCACCTGTGTCTTCCTGATACATCGAGCATATTTCTGCTGACGGATTATGTTGTTTACAGATGCGTTTAACAGCCGGTCCAAGCTGTGTTTGTGGCGTGTATGGACTTGCTCAATGTTACAGGTCGGCGGCTGCATAATGCACTAGGAAAGAAGCTTTTACACAGCCTGCTTGCTCGCTGCACATGCTGGAGTAGGCTGGCCATATCCTTAGCAACTACGTGCTCAGCAAGCCAGAAAGCACATGAAGGAAAGGCTGTGCCACTGCAACCTACACAGCACGGGCCTCAGCAGCCTTCTCTTGTTGCCCCGGCTTCAGCTGCCCGACCGCACCAGCTGCCGCTGCGTCATCCCACTGGATAGGCAACAAAGTGGACTCCTGTGTGGCGTCTGCAGGGGCGGGCTCGATGCCGCGCACCTCCAGCACCCTCAGCGTTGTCAGGTGCTGGCGTGCGCCCTGGTACCTGTCAAGGTGTGACAGTGTGGATTGGGTTCAGCAGCATGACCCCAAGAGGCAGGTCTTGCAAGCGTTTGTGCTGCCAGTTGTGCAGCACACATGGCCTGCCTGCAAAAGCTGAGCAGCCAGCAGGCTGGGGCTGCAGACCTCCCTCACGCCACCCATCCGCTGTCTGCAAGCCGGCCAAATAGCTGCGCTCTCTTCACCCTGCACACACCGCCTTCTCATCCCAAACCCTGTCGGTTGAGTTGAGAGCCTGTTGCGCTTTTCTGGTGATCCATAGACTGCACGATGCGCCACCCCTTCCACCATCACCAAAGGCGCTCACTTGCGGTAACGCTTGCGCGGCTGCCTCTTGAACACGTGCACCTTGCCGTCCCGGAAGTGCTCCTCCACTGCCACCAGCACCGTCGCGCCAGGGATGTAGGGCCGCCCAATCAGCGTCTGCAGGGGAAGGTGGGGAGCGGGGTTAGGGTACACAGGTGGGCGGGGATTTGAAGGAAGCATTTGTGCCGCCGTGCATGCACCGCCGAAAGGGCATTGCCTCCGCTTTGCGCCCCCTCGTGTACCCTTACCACCACCACGCGCAACAGACACACACCTGTGTCCTTGACCCCAGCAGCATCACGCGGTCCAGCTGCAAAACATCGTTGATGTCCACACCATGCAGCTGGTTCACAAACAGAATGTCATCCCTGCATGCGTGTGTGGTCCAGTTGTCAGTGACGAAGTACATCCTCCAGTGCAACTGTGGCCTAAAGCGCAGTTTCAACACACCAACTCCACACTACCGCTCTGCTGACCGCGCTCCAACTGCCTGATCGCTAGGTCCTTCAGGTGCTGCATTCAACCCACATGTTGACCTTGTTTCACGCCGCCAAACAACTGCCAAACTACCACACGCGCCAGAGCAGCCCTGCATGTCAAGCACCCTGCGATCTGGCTCCAACTAACCAACCGTGATGAAAAACCCACAAGTTATTCCAGTAGTTCAACCAACCAACCTGGTGACCAAGAAGTGCATGCCGCTGACCACCCTGGCGACGTGCTCGCTCTGACCAACCACACCCAAGACGAACCCCAGTACTACCTGTTCAGGTCAACTCACCGGGTGACCTTGAACTGGGTGCCGCCGACCTCCACCACGGCAAATGTTGGCTGCAGGTCCAGCGAGTACTGACCCGTAATTGCGCCCACCTTGCGGTAGGGCTCGGGCCGGGGTACGGCTGGTATGGGCGGGATGCAGGTGTCTGTCAGCGGCGGTTTAGGGGTGGGTGAGCGGCTTGGCGTGGTGCCGGCGGAGGCGGTGGCGGCGTCTGGGAGGACGGATCGGAAGGCCTTCCAGCTGGCGGAGGTGTTGAGGGGCTTCATGGGCTTGCGATAGCTCTTGTAGCCGCGCCACTGCTGCAGCTGGTGTGGCTGGCAGGTGGCGCCCATAGCGTGGTCCGCTTGGCTGGTCAGGCCTGTGATCAAAGCGCTGATGCAGTTGTTAACTTGTGCCCAGGGCTGGCATGCATGGTGCATTGCTCGGCCCGACGTGCTGCATGCTGATGGCGACTGCTGCTGTGAGCCTGCTGAGCTGAAACTGGTTGATGGCTCCACCGCAGTGTGCAATGCTGATGCAAGCTGCTGCAGCTGCCGCGGCAACGTGCTCAGGGCATTTGGTGTGGCTGGCTGGCACTGTCCCGTTGCAGCCAGCACCGCAGATAACAGCGGGTACCGCATGGCGCTGCAGCTATGGTAGCACGCCTCCCATGACGCAGCAGCGATCAAAATTGGCAACAGTGTGAATCCCCACGTTTTAATTGTGCATGTTCAGCTCGGAACCGGCTGTCTCCTCAGGTGCTACATGCAGAACCATAGACGGTGACTGTTTGTGCGTGAAAGCGTACGGCCTGCTGCTGGTTGTTGAAGGGCGCCACGTCCCTATGCAGCCTCGATCAAGGCACGGTGGGCCAAATGGTCGGGCGGGTCGCTCGGCGCCTCAGCAGCAGCCCAAGACGCCATCCGCCGTATCGCAGCCGCAACGCGCCTCAGCCGGCGCACAGCCTGCTGCTACATGGGCTTCCTCACCCATGCAAAATGCGCCTAGCACATCCTCTGTGGCAAAGCAGGCGCACAACAAGCCACAGCGGCCAGACCAACAGGTGGTCAAGGTGATGGAGCCAGTACGGTATGCTGCATCACCACCACGGTGCAGAACTCCTGTGGCACCACTACCTGCGCAGCAGCAGCAGGAAGCAGCAGCGTCATTGCCCTCACAGGCGCCCGCTAGTGTGGCGCAACAGGTAGTTATGGTAGTGCCTGGGCGGCGGCGACGCACCACACTGCATGTGCAGATGCAGGCCAGCGCACAGCCAACCGCCGGACTGCAGCAGCAGGTATGGCCCACTCACTTCCAGGCACAGCAGCCACAGCAGCCGCAGGGAGGCCAGCAGCATCAGGCCCAGCAACAGCCGCAACAGCCGCAACAGCGAACTCGACGCCATAGCACAGCCATGAGTGCTGCTCGGGACAGCCCTGCACTACGCCCTGTGGGCGCTCCCGCTTTGCCGGGACCAGCGGTCATCGCAGGCAGCATGGCAGCAAGCAGCAGCAGCAGCAGCAGCAGCAGCAAGCCCAGTGGAAGCGGTCCTGTAAGTAGCGGCGGCCTTGGTGGAAGCAGTGCAGCCCTGCCGCTGTCGCCGGTCAAGCAGGCGCGACAACGGCGGCGGAACGTGGCAGCGGCAGTCGCAGTGGCAGCGGCAGCCACCGCCGCTGCCGGACAAGCTGCTGCGTCTTCGTCAGCCTTGTCCCGGACCTGTAGCAGCAGCAGCAGCGGCAGAAGTATGGGCTCACCGAGCGCCACTGAACAGCTGCAGCGGCAACAATCTGAAGCTTCTGAAGGCGCTGTGGCCGTGCTGCTGAAGAGCAGCCATCCATCTGTGCTGTCCGCCGCGTGCATTGGCAGCAGCCAAGACAGCAGCAGTGCACGCGTCAGTGGTGCAGGTACCTTTAACTCACAGCACTACGTAGCCTCAGCAGCAGGCATGCACATGCAGGACCGCGGTCAGGACCATGCCGCATCACAGCCGTCGCTAAGTAGCAAAGTGACACCCTGCATGTGGGTGTGTGTACACCAGGAGCAGCCACTGCCCAGCTGCCCGGCACACCTGTACCTTGTCCGCAGCAGTACTCTGGAACCCAGCACGGGCAGCAGGCCTCTGGAACCCAGCACGGGCCGCAGTACAGACGCAGCGCGCGATTCTGCCACACCCTCATTGCAGGGCCAAGTTCAAGATCATGGTCAGCGCTTCGATTTGCTTGCATCACGCATCGGGATGGTGGGGGCAAAAGCGGGTGCGGAGGGGCTATCAATGCGCTCTCCGGCACCTTGCCTTCCCGCAGACAGCTCGCAGCCGCTGCCGCGGCTGCTAGAGCAGCTGTGCGGTAGCAGGGCGCCAGATGCGACGTTGAGCGGCGTGACCTTCGCAAACTGTGGGCAGCGCTGCGGCCCGTGGCACCTGTACCAGGTGCGCTTGCAGCATGATGGTTGTTGAGCGGCATGTTGGGCCTCAACTAGGACTTGTGCATTGCGCAGAGTGATCGTGATGCAGCATACAAGCGGTTCGTTCAACATCGCGTGTGACTTGGTATTGCTCGGTCACCCGAAACGGAGCCAAGCACAGACAGATCGTCTGGTATGATGCTGACCTCTGGAACGTTTACTGCCTCCTCTTGACGTCTGCGTCAGGTTCACATCCAGCAGGGCGACTTTGGGCCTCAGCCAGAGGACGTGCTGTTTCCCAGTTGCCTGGTGCTTGATCCAATGCTGCATGCTGCGTCCAACGGCAGCAGGATTGCCAGCAACGGCAATGGCAACGGCGGCAGCAGCAGCAGCGCCGGTAACGGGCTAGACCGGCTTGCTGCTCAGGGGCAGCAGGCAGGTGTGTGGCCGTGGGTGCAGCATGGCAACGATGAGCCCCGCGCGCTCTTCAACGCCTCCAACCTGCAGCATCTAGGGCTTTGGCTTGCAGACCCCACACCCCAGCGCCTGAACGATCACCTGTACAACCTGGCCACACTTTGGCTGCGGCGGGACGGACTGAGTCCTCAGCTGCCAGCACCGGACAGCCCTGCAGCGAGCGGTGTACCAGGGAGTGTGGGAAGTTTGGGGAGTGTGGGAAGTGTGAGCAGCCTGGACGAGGAGGTGTGTGAGTGTGGCGAGGACGCTGCGCTGCAGCATGAGCTGTGGTGGGCGCAGGCATATGAGCGCTTGGGCCTGGGGCGGGTTTCAGGCAGCAGCGCATCGCCAGGGCTGCCTGCTAGCTTTTTGGAAGAGCAGTCAGCTTTTGAGGGGCAAGCCTCAAATGCAGGAGTTGCCACTTACGACAGCGTCTCTGTAGGTCCGTATGACACTTGGGCAGGCCCCACAGCACTGGGGGGCTACAGGCCTGTAGGGGGCACGTCAGCGAATGGCCCTGACGCCAGCTTTCAACGGCCCTTGGGCAGCTCTGGTAGCGATGGCGCCGAACTGCTACCATATATGTCCACGGCAGTGTCAGCTGAGCCTGAAGGGCTGCAGGGGCTAGTTGTCCCACAGCCCTCTCAGTCCTCTCAGCAGCAGCAGCAGCAGAGGAGTGTGCAGGCCCGTTGGCCTAGCGGGCAGTGGTGCCATTCGCGGCTGCAGCAGACGTGGGGCGCAACGGCACTTGTCCGGTTCGGCTTCACGCGTCGGCATGTGGCGCAGTTCATTCTCAGGCTGCAGGATGCCCTGAGCGTCTAGGGTGCAAGCGAGCTTCATACACCAGCTAGATTACCTGTAACAGGCGCGTAGGTGCTGTTGGGCGGGAGCAGCAGATGCATGCCATGTAAAATTGGGTTGCAGTTTCAATTTATGCAGGAGAGACATGATGCGCAGGTTACACAGTTGAGCTCGCTCAAGTCGCAGCGGGCTTACAGTCCATCAACGCGCCGCCAAGGGCTTGTGGGTACGGCTGCCATGCTGCCTCGGCAGGCTTGTTTGTGCAGGTGTGGGCAGCGAGCCATGATATGGCTTAACTAACCCCCTTGAATTTGGTCAGGCATCGTCGGGTTTCAGCAACGGTCTGACCAATGGTGCAGTTGTGATCACTTTCTCCCGTCCCATCAAGCTGTATGCTTAGGGGTTCTTTATCTGGTTGTATGTGCATGAAAACTTGTTGTATGAAAGCAGCGCTGCCGGACACCAAGATGCTTTGAATAGGTACATGTATTTGCTGTGCAAGCAGAGCAAGCGCTGCCCGTCTCACACTGTGTTACCCGGACGGTCGGTTGATCTGCTGAGTGAGCAGCCATGTGTTCACACCGCTGAGGTGCAGCAAGCAGTGCAGTCAGAGACACGAGTGCCAGCTGGCAAGGGCAAGGGCACGACGTATGACAGCTGCCTCATGCTTTCAATAAGAAGAAGGGCACCTTGTTCACACCAAGTTGCTCGTTCCGAGGTAAGCAACATTTATGCCTACAGCAGGTGCTGCACAGGGCAAAGCCGCTCAGCAGCAAAGGTGTTAAAGACGAGTCCTACTTCTGCTACTAGCAAGGACGGGCATCTCCCAATCACGCGGCACCCTTGCCCACAACAGGCGCTGCCCCAGGAACTGACTCGCCGCCAAGCCGGCTGAGCAGCAGGGGTGTTAGGTGCGGCAGCTGCACGTTGGTCATCCAAAACAGGAACGGGAACTGGAACACGGCCAGCGACAGCAGCAGGTAGTTGGTCACCGTCAGGTCTTTCCCTGCACAGCACGGGAAGCAGCATCGCCAGAACACTCAGTTCTTGTGCGCAAGGATGGATGGTTAGCAGGAGGAGATATAAATGTCAGCCAGCGCCAGCTGCAACAGGCGACCGCTCACGCACAATCAGCTGTCTGCCAGTTGGAAGGGCCTTCAACCCAAGTTATCATGGGCACGGTATAAGCATTCGAATGCCCTTCCCCTGTTGCCCCTGTGCACCCACCGTAGTTGCGCACTTCTTGGAACACTGCGCGCTTGAGCGTGCGCACCAGGAACACCGCCATGCAGGTGCTCAGGTACAGCCATGCAGCGTAGTAGCCCCACTTGCCTGCGGAGTCGGCATGACAGAAGCACGTGACATACAAGCTTGGCAGAAAGGCTGGCATAATGGGAGACTTGTTATGATTGGTGATTCAGCTTCACGTTTCGTCCAAACGTGACAGCTCTGCTGAACATGACAAAGCAATCATGAAGGACTTACTCTTGTTCATGTGCCCAACCCACAGATGGAAGTCTTACCCAGACTTGCTGGACAGGTACAATTTCGTCCAGCAACTCATAATGCCCTTAGCCCTCCCTGCCTCAACCCATCCGTGCACCCTGCCTGCACATACCCCGCCCGCCACCGACGCCCACCTGCTAGGACACCTGCAACGATGATGGCACAGGCGGGGACGTACGCGTATCCGGTGTAGGCAAACAGATCCAGCCACGGCACTGAGGCGGGCAGGGCCATGGCGCGCAGGAGGGATGCCAGCAGCCCTGCATGCAGCACCCAGCTGAAGCAGGCGTTCCAGGCCTGCGAGCCAAGGGAAACGGCAGTTGTTGGTGTCATTGCGACTGTTGCAGGAGGGGGGAAACAGGGGAGGCAGGCTGGGCAAGGCCAATACAAGGCGGGACGCCAGCAGCCCTGCATGCAGCACCCAGCTGAAGCAGGCACTCTGGGCCTGCAGGCCCAAGGGGTGTAAGTGGATGCCGATCTCACTGCAGCTGTAGCTGCCACGCGGCTGCCATACGTAGCTGCCATACGTAGCTCCCATACGTAGCTGCCACGCAGCTGCCATAGGGCCTTGTTTAGAGGAGGGGAGGGGAGCGGGATGGGAAGCTGGCAGGGCCGGGCCATGACACACTAGAGGAAGGTTATCAGCGCTTCATACAGGTGTGCCGCTCACCGTTGTGTACATCAGGTCGGGCTTGTACTTGTGCTGCAAGAGGCGCATCAGCAGGACGCCGATGATGTACGTCCACAGCGACACGGTGGGGAGATACAGGTCGGGGGCGTTTACGTCCAGGCGGGCGGGAAGGTACTGCTGGTTGCCCTGAACAGGCAAAGGGTTCAGGAACAGGCAGAGGTCGGCGGGAGGGATGCACATTTTAAGGGAACCGACGTTCGCGCGAGAGGGCAGGTGCTGCTGAGCCCCGCCAGTCAGGGCGATGAGCGAGCGCGGGCAGACGGACCGAAACATACACACTGGGAGCACCCTAAGGGGAAGAAGCGCGCGTTCTAGTTTAGAGTGCACAGCAACACGCGGCCGGCCCCCTTATGTCCTACCTGGTCTGGCTGTCGGCAGTACGTCCAGCGGCGCAGGTATGGCGCGCACAGCATGTACAGCTTGTTCCGCACTGCAGCGCAAGCAGGCGATGGAAGGTCAGACAATCTCATCACATCACACGTCTCATGCCTATCACATCACATCACACGTCTCATGCCTATCACATCACATCACACGTCTCATGCCTATCACATCACATCACACGTCTCATGCCTCATCGGATGCTTAATCAGGGTCGCAATGTGCGTAAATTTTCAGCGACCTGGGTCACGAAGCAACGTTGACAAAATCAGATTGGTAGCTGGGCCTCATCCCTCACAAACAGGCCATCCCTGACTGCTGCACCCTATGTGCCTACACTCCAACTCCTTGAGCCCCAACACTTACCATATGAGCTGCTGACGCTGAAGTGGTAGCTGAGTGCTCCCCCCGACAGCCAGCTCATGCGCTGCTGTGCCTTCTGCAGGTACTGCTGCCCCCATGTCTGACCACCGGAGAAGAACGTACTGCCTGTTCATTCATGCACGGTACAAGGCAGAAATGGGTTGAGCAATGACACAACCACGGAGAGGTTACGCAACGCACACACCACTCCTCGCCTTTGTCCCTCACCTCGTCGCAGCTGCATAAGCATCAAACAAGTGTCCCGCCTATGCCTCGTTACGCGCCTCCAACACCAGTGTCACACCCTTAACAAGTATTGCAGATATGCCCGTGCTCCAGACTCACAACACCTCCACGCTTGTTACCATGAGGTTCAAGGGCGACAGATCGGACACAAACACCTGCGCACCCTACTCCTTTGCCACCAGATTGGGCATGAATGACACTTCCAACAGCACCCACTGCACAACCCACTACTCATGTCTTCCTTGTGGCTATGCCCTGACCTCTCCAACGCGACGCACGCACCACATGACGTGGTCAAGGTACGTTACCTGCTGCCATGAGGTTTATGGGCGACAGGTTGGGCATGAACACCTGTGCATCGCCTGGACCCTGTGTGGATGGAGCGACCAGAGGAGAGCTTTCCGCAGCGCTTGCACGCCAGTCCAGGAATGTTCATGAGCATGCACCACGTGCAGCAAGGCTGACGCTTTTCCTTGAGCTGAGACAAAGGGGACTGCATGTTCAGCAGCCATGCAACAGATCTGGCACCTGCCTCCTAGTGAGAGCCCTTGCGCACCTGTTGCTGCGGCGGGCCTTGCATGAAAGCATTCCCGCCGTACTGCATGGGGTTGTACGGCTGCTGCGGCTGCTGCATGCTGGTGTAGCTTGGCCCTGCTGTATAGGCGGCACCACCTGGCTGTCCACCACTGTACCTGCCTGGGCCTGCACCAGCTGTCCCTGCACCATAGCCACCTGGCTGCTGCGCTGAGTAGGCGTACGCGTTGTCAGGCTGCGAGGTCCCGGGCGCTGGCTGAGGGGCCGCTGTATACGTTGTTGACTGGGGGGTGGAGCTCGGAACTGGCCCTGCCTGAGTGGTTCCATGGCCATGTGACGCGTAGAGGCCAGCGTTCTGCTGATTCGGGTCCAGATACATGGCTGCCAGCGGCTTGCGCCGCGAGCGCCTGCATCGGTGAGTGCAGGGCGAACTTTCACACAGGTGTGCGTCTGTATCTCGCGCGCTGCTGCTGCCTGTGTATCGAAGGATGCGGCGCCCGTTAATGCAGTCGCTACAGCAACTGGCAATCCGGCCGCTTCAGGGCCCAGGGGCTGTGCTTCAACGAGCGGGTGCAACTAGTGGGAGTTCTCATGCATCGCAGCATCCAATAGTGCCAGGCAGCTTGCGCAGGTAAAACCAGACCTATCCAAGGAGCACTGATCACAAGCTGCAGGGCCAGGCTGTGGAAATTATGAAGCCCTAGCACCTGCCCCCTGTTCTGCCTCACAGGGCCATGCAGTGCAGTGCATTCAGCGGCAATGCGAATGGCAGTACCCCTGCACTCGGCTCCGTGGGTGGCCTGGGCGGCGGCAACAGCGGGCGAGGTAAGGTGCTGTTCTCTTGCTTGGCAAGTACGCCATCGGCTGTTGCCAAACTCTTTGACACCTTGGTACATTCAAAGATGAACACTTCAAACGTTGCTGCCTCTTTGCACAGGCGGAGACGGCGGCAAAGGATGCTGGGGATGGGGCAGCGGCAGCGGCAGCGGATGGGGTGGCGCTGCAGGTAGGACATTTGGCTCAGGAAATGAGGGAACATTCAGTTGCGCTGCGTGGGTTCAGGCACCATGCACATCAACATAAGGGCGAAACAGGGCCTTCGAAGTAGGCCAATCTTGCAGCACCCGATCTACGCTCCCAGCCCTGTTCTGCACACCCTCAAGGGCACTTGGACCAACAGCGGCCAGGGGCAAGGCGGCTGCGAGCATTGCGTATCGTGGAACTTTGAACTTTTTATTTATCCTCCGCTCCCTCCTCCTGCACCCTCTGCAGGCGCCCTGGGCCTGTCCTTGCTCGTAGCGGGTCCAGCAGCGGCAAGGGGCAAGGACGGCGGCAAGTCTGCTACCTCCCTGGTAACACTCGACCCCAACAGCAACGATGCATCGGAGCTGACGGTTGAGAAGGTGACAGAGATGCTGTGGAAGCTGGCAGGTACGTTTGGAAGCTGACGGGTAGCTGTGCTGCAAGGAGTAAAGTAGGGCCAAGACGGCAACTGCAGCTGGGCAGGACATGCCGCACAGCCAGTTCACTTCTGCGGAAGGCTAGTGTGGGGCATGACAATTGCTAGGCGCTGCACACATCTTCATAGAACGCCAAACTGAGCACTCCCCGCGCTCCGGACTCTTCTCGCCGCAGGACCAATTTTGACAAACCTGGTGCGCCTGTAGGGTGCCCGCGGCCAGGGCGTGGCAGGGAGACAGCCATCCAAGCAATCATTGCTCTGATTGCACTACACACAGAGCAAGCCCCTGTTTGGCTTGGCCAGCCATCACCAGTGTTTGACGCGTGTTTCTGGGCAGCTGGCTTTGCCTCCCAGCCACACTTGCTATTCAGCCAGCTTTGTGTCCCAGCCTGGTTGCTATGTGCGGTACATACCGCTGAGTAGCAGCAGCGCTGCACCATGCAGGATGAAGCACACGGTGTTTTCACGGATCGTTGCAACGCCTTGCTGCTACGCTGGCTATGGTTGTAAGGCCTAACCCCCCTGCCTTGTGCTGGGCTGCCTGCACCTCCGCAGGGCTTCAGCGGCAGCATGGGACTGATTGCTGGCATCGCGCTGAAGAAGGTCGGCATGTTTCTGGCCGTGGTCGTCGGTGTTGCTTTTGCAGCCCTTCAGGTAACAGGGTTGATAAGGTGGCAAGGGCAAGCATTGCGCACGCTTCCGCAGCTCTGGTATAAATCTGGTGTGTGTTGCTTAGCTTTGCCCACTCGCTAAATGGCTTGGCCCCACCCACTCTGATCTAGCACCAGCGCTGGGCGGTTGGGGACTGCGTTGCCAAGACCAGCCGCTTCCAAACTCCAGCATCAGGGCCTCACCTATATTATAGAGGCATAATCACCACCTGTTCTATATGAGCCAAGTCTGCCTAGCCAAATACTGTCTGTGCTCCTTCACCCTGACCGTCCCCTGGCCGCAGGGCATCATCTGCGCGGGCTAGGTCACCAGCACTATGCACTGTGGCTGCCTTGCCAAGCAATCATCATAAATCATGACTCATCATGCTTTGCTGCCTCGTTTCCTCCTAACTGTAGGGCCTGGCCTACGCAGGCATGCTCACCGTGAACTGGTCAAACGTTCAGCAGGCCATCACAGTCAGCTTGGACGCCAACGGCGACGGGTGGGTTCAGGGCGACATCTTCATCACGTGAAGCCTGCGATGCACTCTGATGCATGATGTGCTGACAAATTGCAACATAATGTGGCGCTTGGGCTTCGCGCAGAACTGGAAAGAAGTGCGGTGCTGTGTGTGTGCTCTGCATGGCATCGCTGCGACACCCCTGGATAATACCTTCCCACTCCCACGTTTTGTACCTCTTACGCCTTGCGTAGAAAGCTTGATGAGCAGGACTTCAAGATCTACATGCGCAGTGGTCTCGGGGTCCTCACAACGGTGAGTGCTGTAGGCGCAGAGCACTCGCAGGGCTAGCTCACTTGACCTGGCGCTTATGCTGTCCTGATGCTGTATTATCACATGCAGGGAGTGCCGAGCGTGGGTGGCTTCCTGGCTGGCTTTGTGTTGGGACTTCGAATGTGAGCCAGCTTGCTAGAAGCCACCCTGCAGCGGTGCTGTGAGGCGTCTTGCAATGTGGCTGGTGCTGGACTTGTAGCTGGAGATCATGGGAAGACGGTTTTCGTCCTGCTTTTGTTGATAAGCGCGGGGCTTGTGTGTGATGCGAGTTGGCGCTGGAGCGTTTGCCCTGGGGTTGTAAATTCACCCTTGTCAGCGTCAACGCCTTTTGCTGCAGCCCCTCGTCGCGGCATCATCAGCGCCTGCATGCCTCTCGCTACCCTTTGTGCACACTACCCCATGACAACGAGGATGATTCAGTGGGGTAGGTTAACACACTGCGGTGCCAATCGGCTGTGTGCGAACGTATTTAACAGCCAGTTCTCTTGCTGAATGGTCAAGGGGTTACAAGGGGATGCAGAGCCATTATGGCCTGCCCGCCCTGAAGAACAGCGCCGTACCTTCAGATAAACACATTTTCTATTGGTGTCTCAATGGCTACACCACTCAATACGGTCATGGCAAAGCCCTGCGTGTGTGTGGATGCCGGGTCATGGGTTGCGGCAACAACTGTGATGGCCACAATGGTCATGCCAGGGGCTGCATGATGCATGGATTGCATCACCCCTAACGGCAATGGGAAGGAAGGGTATGTTGCGTGTTGTTTGAAACTAACAACACACTCATCACTAGATGTGGTGATGCCCTGCAGAGCATGGCGGAAACCACAGTCCCTCGGCAAAATGTTTTTGGAAACAAGCCTGCAACCGTGGCTACCATGTAGCAACATAGACAACCTGGCAACAACGTGCAACCTCTGCAAAAAGCTGTGCCCAGCGAGGGGTTTGTAAGGGGTATCCGTTGATTTGCCACCCTCCTGGGGTATCACAATCTCAAGGCGCTGAGGCGAGCAAGGGAGTGGCTTCCCACGCAGCCCGGCAATGGTCGCACTGCATAGGCAGTACGGCGGATGCCACTCAATGGAGCGGCGGATGAATGCAGGAGTCATGCTTGGTGCAGATGACACGCACAGCATGCCAGCCTGGGTTTCAGCAGGGGCACGATGATGCTCACAGCAGATTCATATTGCAAGCAGCCTTTGGCTGCTGCATGGCTTGCGTTCAGTGTCCCATGCTGCTGCGAGTGCCTGCCTGCTGCTGTTGCTGCTGCTGCTGGTATGCCAGCACGTACTGGCGTTGGTGCACCGCAGGTATGGCGCTGTACCGCAGCATATCCTGGTGCAGGCAGTACCGCTGGTCCTCCAAACTCTCCTGGCCCCGCCCCTGCACCTCGTCCTGCCCTCCAGCCTGCTCGCTGGCGTCGCGGCTGTGCTGCTCCTCGCCAACAGCCCGGCCACTCGCCCCCTGATCGTCCAGTCGATGGTGGTGGTGGTGGTGGTGGTGGTTGAACAGGCCTGTATTGATGGTGCGCACAAACTTGCGAGACAGGGCCTTGAGGGAGCAGCGCAGCCGTCCTGTAAAGGACGCCGCCCACGCCATAGCCTCCGCAGACGCCGCGTCGCTGTCATCCACGCAGCCCCCAGACTCACACTCGCCCTCGACATGCGCACCGCTGCCGCTGTGGCGGCTGTGGTGCGACGCGGGCGGCGGCGGCGGCGCCTCGCCGAGCTGCGACGACGAGCGG
>JAWZTI010001201.1:988-15591 GCA_039880955.1 Chlamydomonas urium | reverse complement strand
ATGCGCTGTCGGTTCTACTGCGATCTTGGCGGGAAATTTCTGAGCAGGTCGTCCGGCAGGGAGAGGCGAGCACGGGGCCAGGCCCTGGGTGTCGCGCGTTGGCTCCTCGCTCCATGCTGCCGCATGTGTGTGTGTGTATTGATAGATTACAATTGCGTTCTGAGCCCGCGTAAAAGAAACCGCTTGGCTGCGTGAACGTTTCGCTGACGGCCACAAAAAAACAACAAAAAAGCGGGAGGTCCAAGCAGGGGTCCAGAGAGGCGCGCAGGGGCAGTCACGGCACCCGGTAAAAGGTTGGCTGGCTCTGCTCCATCTAAACTCCTGCAGCTGTACTACAACCTCACTCCTCCCCCCGTCCGATGAGCTCCACCACATCTGCGCCATATGCCACGGCCCTTCTCAGGCTCCTGCTGTACAGCTGGGTGAAGTCGGCGGCCCCCTCTGGCGGCCGTCGCCACCCCCATCTGTCCGCCAGCTGTTCCTGCACATGGCTGCATGGCTGGTGTGTGTGCGTGTGGATAACAATCAGAGTTCCGAGCCCGCGTAAATCGCTCGGCTGCGTGTGTGAGAATGAGGTAGGTAGTAACCTTGTCTCCTGGGCCCTGAGGTGTCGACGTGGCTGCTTCTGTTACCACTGCCATCGATGCTGCTGTTGCTGCTACTGCTACAGCCATTGCCACCGCCGCTGCTGATGCTGATGTTATTGCAACTGCCGCTGCTGATGCTGCGCTGACGCCCCTGCTACTCGGCACCACTGCCAGTCAAAGTTCCTCGCTGCAAGCATGTACGTTGCAAACCGGCTTTGACCTTGCCTCGTGTGCGCCCCTCGCCCTCCCCCCTGGCAGCCAAGCGGCTGCTGCCCGCCCTCCCCCCCCGGAACCCCTGCTGCTATTGTCACTCAGTGGGGCTATGAATGAACTGTCTGTGGTGAGTGACTGCACAGCAATCTCAACATGTCGTCTTTGTTCTAACCTGCTCCCCCGCAGGCAAGCGGCTGCTGCACTCTCCCCAGGAGCCCCTGCTGCTGCTGCCAAGCAAGCAGATGCAGTCAATGGGCAGGAAGGTGGAGTCAGTGGCCGCACTGTCCGTCACTGATGGGTAAGATGAGGGATGAAGGGGAGTTCAGATCAGCAGGAGGGAGGGGGGAGCGGCGGCAGATGTGCTGCTGCTACCAAGCAAGGAGATGGGTGAGGAGGGGTGTGTTACAGCGGATGGGAGGACAGGGGGAAGGGAGCGCATGTGCTGCTGCGCCATGCCCTCACAACGATCCATTGTCTCAGCAATGGATCCCTCCGATGACCCCTACCTTGCGTGCAAGCTACAGCCTTGGGAGGCTGCAAGGCCCTGTTGTAAGGCCCTGTGGCAAGGCCCTGCCGGTGACTCTGCAATGCACGCTTCACTCCCTCCTGCGCCAATCCTGCAGGGTGCAGGCCGAGCAGCAGGCGGAGTATGATGCGCTGCTGCGCCAGCTCACGGCTTCACGGAAGGAGGTTGCAGACAAGGCGAATGTGGTGGGTGCTACTTGAATTACATTGCGATGGCCAGACGCCAATGCGGTGGATGCTGAAATCTGGCTGCACAGGCCTTTCAGATCAGGGTGGATCCACTGGCTGCTTTGCTGCAGCAACGGATTTCAGCACCCTGCCTTCCGCCATCGCCACTGGTGCTCAAAACCTGGCTGCCTGCCATTCCACCACTTCGTGTGCAGGTGGGAAGCGAGCTGGTAACTGACGTGGTGCTGCGGTTCATTGCTGAGAGGCGTCCAGTGAGTCGTTGTGGGTAGATGTGGGTGGGGACGTGGTTCAGATGGTTCAAAGCATAAGCGCAGCCACCCTGACGCAACCGCCCCTGCCCACATGCGCCCCTCCCACCCACCCGCCAACATCTTCGCTGCTCCCGCTACCCTCCAACCCCACACACGCCCAGGTGGACCTGCAGAGCATGGCCCACCCCCCCACACACACATCTCTGCCGCGCCTGCCATTATCTACATCTGACCCTCCCAGCCTCACCAATTGTTGCTGCCCCCGCCGCTGCCCACGTCCGCCCCNCCCACCCACCCACATCCTTTCTTGCATCCCCCGACCCTGCTCTCACACAGGTGGATCTACAGAGCATGGCCCAGATCCCTGGGATCAGCGCAGACAGCCTGCAGCTGTTTGGTGCTGCGCTGGCGGCGGCCGTGGACAGCTTCTGCAGGACTGCAACGCACCTGAAACCAGGCGGGACTGAGTGGCGCCGGGCCAAGTGAGTGTAGAGAGTTCCTGGTTTGCACTTCTGGTGTGGGGAGGGTTCTTGGGTTGGAGTGCCGGGGTGGGGAGGGACAAGCGGGGCAGGGTCTGGTGCCAGAGGGGCAGCTATGCAGCAGCGGCTTGCCTGCAGAGCAGGAAAGTATGATAAGTAAGGTCACGGCCAGCTCACAGCAGTAAGTTCAGACAGCGAGGGAAGTTCAACCTGCAGTGGCAGAAGCAGCGGCATCAGCGGGCAAGCCAAAAGGGCGACTCTGCAACACGCACTTGCGTCTTGGGCACAGGGGGCCTGACAGAGGTGGCATGACATATACACACATACATATACACACATAACATATACACATGTACCTGTGTCGTTTTAGTCACTTGCTCATATAAATAGTCACTTTGCGGTTGTGTTTACGCCGCAGGCGAGCGCCAGCCGTCACCCACACAGTCAGCGCGTGCATAAGTGTGGACGAGGCCTTCCTCAAGCGATGCCACGCGTTGATGGCTGATGCAAAGGGTGCAGCCTGCGAGGCTCTTACCCTGTTCGAGGTATGAAGCAAGTGTGGGTGGTGTGTGGGGAGCGAACGAGTGTGGGTGAGCTGTGGAGAAGACACGGTTTTCCAGCAGGAAGCGGGTGCGACCAAAGTGATCGCAGTGCTGTGGCCTCCGGCCGCGAATTCCATTGGTTGTGTTGGGCGTCCCATGTGCCATTGTGGCGCCCATAGACTGTGACATGCACTACGTTTCATCAAACATGCCTCATCCATAAATTCCCTGCTGGGCTGCGGCCGCGCAGGAAGGGCACAGCCCTGCCGCGATCGCCCAGATGAGAGCAAGCACCAGCGGCAGGACTGGCCCCAAACCCGGCACCATCATCGGATACCTGGCCGACTGCGTCGCCGCGGGGTTGATGCATGATTTTGACAGGCAAGTGTGAACGGGGGTGTGGGGGGGGGTACTCCAGGTGCGCAGAATGATCCCCAACCAGATTCTTTCGCTCATTCCTGCACCCTCCTGCATGCGGCGTGCGATTCCTGCTTGCAACATTGCAAGATCAAGTGTGTTGCACCCTCTGTGCCACCTACAAGAGGCAGGGCTGACACAGTCAAAGGCAGTAGAGGTGGCACTAGGCAACAAGGCCACAAGGACAGCCTGGCTCTAGCTCTTTCTGCTAACCCATGGCGCCCTCCCTCCGCCTGCAGCCTTCTTCAGGAGGCAGGCCTGACACAAGGCTTGCGACCCCAACAAACGTGGCACAAGGCGAAATAAACACAAACTTAAAGCATCCTCTGTTGCGTCTGCAGCCTGGTGCAGGAGGCAGGGCTGACCGAGGAGCAGGTATATGTGGTGGCCGATGCGATTCGCTCGTCGGAGATGCCCGTCCGCATCGCCTTCATCAAGGCGGCGGCAGCACGCCACTTCACCGCGGACTACTACCACCTCAAGGTCAGGCTGGGAAGGGGGCTGTGGGAAGGCAACAGCTCCCTAGGGAATCAGGGATGGCAGGGGTGGGGTTGCAGATGGAAAGAGGGACTTGCGTGTATCACAGTCTATCCATATGACTCAAATCATGTCATATGGCTTCTGTCATCTGACCCCGCATCTTGCACAGAGGCTGGGGCATCAGTGCAAACGGCGACGTGTGAAGTGGCAAGCTAGGTTGTCAGGCATTTAGACGATGCCTGCAGTGTGCCCGTGTGTCTGGGGGCAACACCTGGCCGCTTGTGAGGTGACACGCTGTCTGCTTCGACATGACCCCTGGTGATGCAAGCTCACATCCGCGGCAAGGGAACCCCCTGGTACCTATACCTTCAATAATGCTTCCTGCATGACACCTACCAGTTCTTCTACACCAAAAAAAACCATGTTACGTAAACCAATGGTATGACACCGCAGCACAAGCATATGGTAACACCCATTCAATGCAATGTCTTGCGCATGTGGCGTGCAGGTGGTGGCTGCGCTGGCCCTCAAAAAGGCGCTGTGGTTCTCCCCCACGCAGCCGAAAGCGGCCGCAGGGGCCGGCAGGCCCGCCGGAGGAGCAGGGGGCACGTCAGCCGGGGCGCAGGGTGACAATGAGGATGAGTTTGACATGCTGAATGAGGTGGTTGGGCAGTTGCCCAAGAGGCAGCTGGTGCTGGGGGTGCAGCAGGTGGGTGGGTCAGTCACAGTGCGTCAGGGGCAGGCCGTGGCACAGACCCAGAGCCAGACGCAGACGCAGAGCCAGACGCAGGGGCAGACGCAAACACAGACACAGATTGAGATGCAGACGCTTACACAGAGCCAGATGCAGGGGCAAAGCCTGACGAAGACACAGACGCCGGGGCAGAGCCAGGTGTTGACACAGAGCCAGTCGCAGGCGCTGACACAGAGTCAGACACCGGGGCGGAGCCAGACGATGCTGACACAGATGCAGACACAAAGCCAGATGTTGACGCAGAGCCAGGCGCAGGGGCGGAGTTTGACGCAGACACAGCCGCCGAAGCTGGGCCAGGTATTGGCACAGAGTCAGACGACGCTGACACAGAGCCAAATGCAGGGGCAGACGCAGAGCCAGACGCAGGGGCAGAGCATGACGCAGACGCAGCGCAAGACGCAGCCGCAGCCCCAGTGCCAGACGCAGGGGCAGAGCCAGACACAGGCACAGCGCCAGTCACAGGGGCAAGGGCAGGACTTGAACGTGGATTGCAGTTTGGGGCAGCAGGCGCCGGCGGGGGAGGGGTTTGATGTTCAGCTGGGGGCAAAGCAGGATGTAGGGCGAGGCAACGGAGACATGAGTTTCAGAGTGGTAGGGGCGAGGGTGGATGAGGACGAGGATGACGCGCTCCTGGAAGCCATGCAGGCTGCCCTTGCAGCGCACCGGCAATCGGGCAAGCAACACCTGGGACAGCAACAGCCAGGCCTGCAACAGCCAGGCCCGCAACAGCCAGAGTGGGGGGCGCAACAGCAGGGCCTGCAACAGCGCGCGGCGCAACAGTCAGGCTTCTCTTTGCTTCCTGCACCGCAAGCCAACCTGCAACAGCCTGCTTCTCAGCGAGGAGGCTTGCAGCAGAATGGATCGCAACAGCAACAGGCGATGCAACAGTGGGGGTCGCAGAGCCCTGCCCTGCAACAGCTGGGCTCGCAGCCGACGGGGGCGCAACACCAAGGTTCGCAACAACCTGGAATGCCACAACCGAGGTCACAACAGCTGGGGTCGCAACAGGTGGTGCAGGTGCAGCTGCTGAAGGTGCGGGCATGCGTTGGGGGCTGCTGATCCATTCTGGACAAAAGTCAACGATCGTTTGCTTGAGCCAGCTGCGGGGGGGTTCGGCAGCGCAGGGGCATCGCATCACTCCCTTTGACGTGAGGCTATCTGAATTGATTGCTTGTGTCATTGTGCAAGGCAATCCTGGAGGCGATTGCAGCTGTCTGCCGTCATGTTGCTGCTGTTGTACACCTCACACAATGCCACCTGCCATGAGTACCGCAGCCCACAAGGCCGCCTGCCCGCCTGTTGTCACTGCCGCAGTCACCCGACAACTGCGCCAGAGGGTCGCAGCTGCAGCACCCCCAGCCACAGCAGCAGCCTGGCGTCAAGCGCCAGCGCCAAGTACGACGCTGGTCTTTTATGAGCGCAGCGATTGGTGTGCCTGATGATCTTGCCTCATCGCCTGCCAAGCTGCCGCTGCCGCTGCCGCTGCCGCTGATGCTGATGCTGCTGATGCTGCTGACGCTGCCGTGGCCTGTGCAGGTTCCAACCAGCTTCTCAGGAGGGCCCCAGCCAATGCTTACGCAGCAGCAGCAGAAGCAGAAGCAGCAGCAGTGGCAGCCGCAGCACTGCCAGCAGCACCCAAGCCAGGCACCGGGTCTCCAGGTGCATGGCCTGCAAGGGCTGCATGGGTCGCAGCTGCAAGGCTCCACAGAGTCGGCGTTAACACCAGGACAGGTGCGCTGTGGGGTGATTGGTGGGTGCAGGGGACTAGCCCGCGGGGGGCGGGACTGGGTGGATGGGGCAACTGGTGTGGGGGAACAAAGGGGCTCAAGCACTTTGGGGAGGTGCACCCGATCCCCATCCCACACTGCGCAGCCATTTGTCTCGCGCACAGTGCTTTGCGGTGAGCAGCTGCAGGCTGGCTTAAATCATTGCGTTAACAGCATGCCGTTGGTCATGCGTATGCAGAGGGTGCTTGAGACTGACTCGCCTGCCTCTACCATGCTCACCGCCCTTCTCCGGTTGCTTGCCCTGCCACACAGTTGCCTGGCACCCTCAGCGCAGCTTCTCAGTCCACACCTTGGCTGAACAAGCGCCCCGGACAGCCTCCTCCTGATGCAAGGTTGGATACGGCTGGCGTAACCCTGTCCACAGCGATGAGCGGGGCAGGTGTACGCGCACCCCCTGGGGCACCGCTGCCGGCCACCTCGGGTGCAGGGCAGGCGACGTCAGCGGCTGCAACACAAGCAACACAAGCAACAGCCGGGGTTGTTGCCGCAACAGGAGGGGCCGCAGCGACAGGGGCAGCCAGAGTGCCGTCAGAGGTGGGTGCGGTGTCAGCTGCGTCTGGCTCGCATGTCGCTGCCATGCTGCAAGCTGCAGCAGCTGCTGGTGAGGTGCCGTCACTGGCGGCAGCCCTGCAGGCAGCTGCGGCGGCAACCCCCGTGCCGGCAATGGCGGCCGCCCTGCACGCGGCGGCAGCAGCGGCACTGCAGGCGTCATTGGCATCATCAGCAGCAACAGCAGTAGCCCCGGCACCAGTTACAGCGGTGGGAGCAGCAGCAGAGCTGCGAGCATCGACTACATCAACCGCAGCGGCAAGAGCAGCAGCAGCCCCAGCTGCAGCTGCAGTGGTGGCGGCAGCAGCAGCCTCTGAGCAGCAGGCGCGGTTACCAGCAGGTGCCACGGGTGCAGCAGGTGGTGGCAGCTTCCTGGCAGCTGCCGTGCCGACGGCGATGCACCCGTCAGCCTCTGGGCATCAGTCACAGCAGCAGCAGCTGCCAGGCCTGCCTGTAGGCTTGCAAGGGTTGGGCCATGAGATGGGCCAGGAGGAGCAGGAGGGGCAGGAAGAGCAGGAAGGGTCAGGGTTAGTGCCTTGCCCTGGCCCGGTGGTCCTGCCTGGCGCATCCAAGCGCAGGGGCGTGGCAGCAATTGGAGGCAGCTTTAAGCGTAGAGCGACGTCCCTGACCCGCAACTAGGTCAGGGCCTTTGGCGTGCCAGCCACTAGTCAATGTTAGCATTAAAGTTCATAGGACATTGGTTTCCTTTCAAGAGAAAGCAGCGAGGCAATCCCAGCTGGTATGTTTGTTTTCCCTGCGTATTGTCTGGAAGTTTGTTATGTTGTTGGCTGTGGAATCAGCAGGCTACCTGAAGCAGCCAACTAGAGCCAACCCTTGCAAGATGAACTGAAATTTCACACCACCCACACAGGTTTTCGCCGGCGTGGTGGCGCACGTCCGCTAGTCTTCATGGACGCACGCTAGGGATGCGTTCATTGCGGCCGCAGCAGTCAGGCGCAATTGACAGCAGGCCATAGCTTCTAGAGGCCAGAAAACCGAGCTTTTCCTCAAAACTCTCCCGCGGGCAGCAGAGGTGCACAGCGGGCATGGCAACAGAGATGTCGCAGCTGGGCCAGGAGCCGGCGAAGCGTGTGCATTTCTCTTTTCCCCAGCAGGCGCCTGAGCGCGACTTGGGCGAGTCGGCGAGACTGCTGGCGCATCAAGCCTTCTCGCCCTTCTCGCAGCACACAAACAGCTCCAACAGCGAATTTCACGCAGAGGAAGTGTCCACTGTACCAGGGCCAATGGTGCCACCCCAACCGAACATCATGTTCCACAAGCCCGCAGACCTGCAGGAAGCGCCAGACGATGTCGACTCCTGGCCGAAGCATAAGATGCGCATCGCATGCACGCACTGCGGCCACTACATTGAGACCCTGACCAGTAATGAGACCGGTGGGTGCATGGAGGGGCAGGGTGCATGGTGCACAACATGCATTGACTGTTGAAGAGGAATAGGTATTGGATATGGCTATGGCTGACAGGGGCCATGTCATGCTCAATTGGATGATGGGCTGTGGCATGTCATCCTTGCTGCATAACCACACAGCTCACTGGCTTTGCATAGCATGGGCGACACAGTGCATGACTCATGCCTGTCATGGGACCACAACATTACTTCCGCAAAAATACAGCACAGCACACCTTGCTGCTCTTTTGCCACCATGGTGGCGGTTTGACCTCTGCAATGCCACGCGTTTACCTGCCTGTTGTCCTCCTGCAGAGTACATGGGGTGCAAGCCCTGCTTTTGGGGCAAACCCGTCTTCCGGCAATCCGTCGTGCACTAGTGAGTTGAGGGCCAGGGAACACTTACCAATAGTAATTAGAGAATACCACATGCATGTGCACGGCACTGGGCAGTTATATCGCGTGCACAGAGTCCCTGGTTGCGACAATGAGACGCATCTCGTGTGCATGTGGCTGCTCTGTGAACTCTGTGTGCGTCCAACCGGCTTAAACCAAACGTGTTGTGCTCAAGGGCGATTTGCACGTTCAGCCAGTATGTGGAATAGGTGCCAGCACCGTTTGTTTCCTTTTTGACCTGGCCCTTTCATTTTCCCACCTTACCTGCGCAGTTGCCCCAACTGCAACGAGGCCATCGGCTTCCACTACACTGGGGAGGACTGCTTTTGCAACCACAACCAATCGACCATGACGTTTGACCGAGTGCTGGCTGCCACCTGCTGCGCTTGGGGCAGCGACTGAAGCAGGAGGGAGGACAAGCAGCTGCAATGACGCAGGTGGGACGAGCAGCAGCTGGACCTGTCAGCGCTCGTTGCACAGCGCAGCCGCTTTGGGCTGGAGGACTAGCAGCTGCATTCGTTGGAGTAGACTGGCGCTACTGGTAGCTGCGCTGGGGTCAATTGCCGTCCTTGCCAGCTGTGCAGTGGAGCTTGCTGGACGGGACAAGCAGCCGTACCAGCCAACAGCTGGGACTTTCAAGCGATGGCTGGTCAACCGAAGCGGCTGAAGACTGGTATCAGATGGCTGATGCACTGGACGACAGCTGGCTCGCAGGCAGGACTGACAGCTGCTATGTGCAGTCACGTGTCACCCACTTCATACATGGGCCGTGTGGTGATGGCTGCACCCAGCTGCAGCAATGGACAGGCACCGCAACCAGACACAACTCGCTTGTAGTTGCCGAGCAGGCGCCTCACGCTGGACAGAGCGGGCTTCCTCCACCTTCAGCCGTCTGGCTGCTGTCCCTGTCCTGGTAGGGACATGGTTGCTGCACTGTCAGTCTGCTGGCTGCAGCTCAGCGGCAACGTCTTTTATACTGGCAGAGGCTGCAGCGGCGCACTGGTTCATGCTGCCACACGATATGTCATGCAGGTACCATGCTGCGATCCAGACGCAAGCGTTCACGCTGCATGGCATGGATCTGCCTAGACTTGCAACCGTCCGCTGTTGTGAACTACACAGTTGTGACCTGCTGCAACATTTCTGCGAACTTCACCGCGTGCTACACTTCAACCTCCACCATGCGTGCACGTGGGCCTTTGACACGGGCCGCATCACACCTGCTACCCCATCACGCCTCTACCAACTAAGCATTATGGTGTGGCGGGGCAGGCTGGCAAGCACTGCCCTTCAGCTTGCGGCGGCTGGCCTCATCAACCTGCTAACGCTTGCACTGCCTCTGCTCTGTGTCAATGCTGCATCCTGCACAAAATAATATGCATAGCTTTCGTGCTTGGTGCTGGGCCACAGCCCAGAGCTTTCCCATTTGCGACACATTTTGACTGACCCTCACACATGTACCAACTTGAGTGACCTGTGGCTTCAAGCGACTAGATTTACTGCTCTCTTTTGGCACAACCTGCGCAGGGCGGCATTGTGTGCTTGTAAAGCAAACCCTGTGTCTCACAAGTTCTGCGCGGCACAAGTTCACTGCAAAAGCCCCGTCCCGAGGACAAGTTTAGAAATCCAGCATTGCTTGACACTAGGCGCAGAGATTTATGTTAGAGCAGCATCGGTTCTCATCATTGTGGACAGCCGGATAGCCACAGAGAGAAGACAGGAGCCATATGGGGAGCCCTGTCCTTGAAGTGTGGAGCGGCGGCAGTATTCCCAGCGCAGGCCGTTCCCTCCCTCTCTCCTTTCCCTGAACGTTGCCCAACATGGCGGACGCCGTTGACAAGAAGCGCACGTTCAGGAAGTTTACCTACAGGTCGGCGCAGCACTGCGGGGGCGGGGGGCGGCGATGCATTCCATTGGCTCCAGGCGGTATGCATGAGGCCTCCTGATGCTGAATCCTGTGATTCCGGTGCTGCACGGCTGCGAAGGGGCGTGGACCTGGACCAGCTGCTGGACATGAACTCCGACCAGCTGGTAAAGCTGTTCCATGCACGCGCCAGGTGCGCAGCCATAGGTAGCGGACACCATGCGTACTCGAATGCAGCACGCTGGAGCACGAATGCTCAGCCGCCCTCGGCATGCAGGCCCAGCACCAGGCCGATCCGCCCATACTTGCTGCGCCGCGCAACTCTGCTTGCTTGCCGCAGGCGCCGCTTCCAGAGGGGCCTGAAGCGCAAGCCTTTGGCCCTGGTGAAGCGCCTGAGGAAGGCCAAGAAGGTGCGTCCACAGTGTGCATTGTGGGAATGCATGGACGCCCATGCAGAGCATGAGGTGTGCTGAACACCATGCTGTTTGAAGCGCTGGCGCTGCGCTTGTTGCCGATGCCATGCAACGTTGCGCGCTTGCGCCACCTGCTCTATGCAGGACGCTGCTGACGGCGAGAAGCCCGACGTTGTGCGCACTCACCTGCGCAACATGATTATCGTGCCCGAGATGATCGGCTCCGTCATTGGTGTGTACAACGGCAAGACCTTCAACCAGGTTGAGATCAAGCCCGAGATGATTGGCCACTACCTGGCTGAGTTCTCTATCTCATACAAGCCCGTCAAGCACGGGCGCCCCGGTATTGGCTCCACCAACTCCTCGCGCTTCATTCCTCTGAAGTGAGAGCCATGCGGCTGCAGCTGTGCAGCATCCTCCTGTTTGTGGTGTTGGGCGGCAGGCGCTGTAACTAGAAGAAAACGATGCCCATGCAGCCAACCCATGCAGCCAGCCGCAGCACAGAGAGTGACGGCACTGGTCATGTGCAGCTCAGCGCCAGCTCAGTCATGCTTCTTCTTGTCACCGGCTCAGGCTCAGAGCAGCAGCGACAGCAGGCAGCCAATGGCGCCATCTGGTGAGAGATGCATGCATCATAGCACACACATGCATCCACATTGAGGCAGTCCATCTGCAACACATCGCATCGTGCACAATGCACAAATCATATCCCTGTGGCTGCACAGTGCATATCTCTGTGGCTGCTTTGGGGAAGCAAGTTGCAGCTGGCACATGCGACGGGTAGGACAGCATGGGCCGGGATTGGCTGCTGCACCGGCACACCTCCTGCATGTTGGCAATATGGTGTATGGACCATACAGTTGGGATCATTTGTGGGCATCTGGCGAAGGCGCTTGCACAGGAACGATGGTGTTTCGGGCGCAGGATAGGGGGCCGCAGCTCACAATGCTGCATGCAGTGATGTTGCCATCCTCTGTACCACAGTCACATGCGTTGAACAGTGAACTTGCATGTACGCTGGGGCGCTTGCACTCCATACTGTGGGAAATGGCAATGTCGTGCTGGCACACAAGGGGCTGGTGCAGCTGAACATTCACTTCAGGGGGATACGTGCTGTCGTGGACACAGTGCACAATATTGTTGGTGTCGGGGTAGTCCTGAGAATGGTGCCGCGGGTAACTGAAGAGGTGTGGAGGCATGCAGGCATTGCACCAACGGCATTGCACCTGCCCATGCATGTGGGTGCCGCAAGCTGCGATCCATTCTCTTTACTCACATGTGTCGAGGAAAGCATGACCTGTGCGGCACTGAGTGTGAGTGCGCTGCTGCTGAGTGCGGTGTCTAGGGGTTCCTGATGCACCCACCATGCAAGCACGCACAGCCGCTTGATTGGCGTGGAGCTATTTTGTGATCAGTCTGGTCTGCACAGTGTCCACGGCGCTTCATGCATGCTGCATATGCACATCTGCACATCATCAGTAGTCAGGCATAGCAGGCGGCGCACAGTTGGCTCTCAAATTGGCGATGAGCTTTTGTGCTGAGCAGGTGCTCAGTCCTGCAACAGCTTTGTGGCAACATTTGCAACGCAGCCAAGGCAGCGCAGTGCAGCAACCAAGGGGATCAGGATGATACCAGTAATGATGTTTCAAATATCAGGATTCAACAGATAAGTCTTTCAGGAACACTCACAGGGGATGCATGTCGCACTGCAGACACCTGGCAACCCAGCCCATTGATAGGCGGGTGTTCGCAAGCATGGCAAGCAGCCCTAGGCCTGTGCGAGGACTGGTACAGCTATAGCGCTGATTGGTGTTGCTGGCAGAGTGCTGCATCCAGCGGGTGCCTGCAACAGAGCTGCAGGCGGTTGCAGCGCGCGCCCGCGCCGCCCTGAAGTTGGGCCGCGTCCTGGCGCAGAGTGCCAGCGCGCTCCAGGAAGCAGCGGGGCCGCTGTGGGGCAAGAGGCCTGGGCGTAGCAGCCCACACCAATATCGCGTCCCTTGTCTCAGCAGCCGCAGCATCGTTCGCGGCCCCCTCTGCTGCAACCCAGTCTGGCATCCGCGTGCTTGCGTCGCCTGCTCTTCAGCGCGGCTGCACTTTGCCAGCTGCTGTTGGGCCGCTCCTCGACCGCGTCGCTTCCGCCCACGCGGGCGCACCCTCAAAACGATCCTGCGTCGCCAGGGGGGACGCACAAGCTGCAAGCATGTTCTCGAAGTTGAAGCCTGAAGACGTCGAGACACAGGTGCGCCCTCAATGCCGAGCACAGCGCTGATACTCCCGCAGCCCTGCAGCTTGTCCCCTGCTGTGCAGCTAAGACCTGCTTCCGGCTAGGTGCGCGCTGTGCATGGGCCGCCCTTGCATGGCCCCTGGCACAGCAAGCCATCTGCCAGAGCAACACTTGCGCTTGGCTGGCGCGTCAGCTGTTGTCTAGGCAGTCATACGCACTTGGTCACAGGCATTTCACATTACAAGAAGTTTCTGGCATGCGTCCCAGGCCTCAATCTCACCATCCGCCACTCCCTTGTGCTGCAAACGTTGCCGCTGCTCACAGTGCCGCCTTGGAAGGGGCCGCTTGCAGCTGCTGCGGCAGGAGTGGGTGCTGAGGCAGGTGCTGGCCCAGGGCGAAGTGGCGGCTCTGCTGCGGGAGGGAAAGCAGGTGAGTGGCAGTAGCGGCAGGCAGGCAAGGGCATACGCTTCCATACCATGAATATGATACCATCTCTGCACGGGATTCCCTGGGGTCATGCCTGAAGCATGCGGAAGGGCTTTCAGCCGAAAGATTCTCAGGGTGCAGATTCTCTTCGAAGAATCTGCACTGTGCCCTTCCCATCCTCAACCACGCCTCACCGCTTGCTGCCTGCCTTGCATTCCCCCCTGTCAACACCCCGCAGGACAGCGCCCTGGTCAGGATCGAGTCCTGCATGCAGGTCGCGTCACAGCTGCAAGTGTACGAGCGGCTGGGCCTGTACCTCGAGACCGTACTTCACAGAGCCAGGGCTATCACAGAGGCTCAGCGCAAGGAGGTGCCGAGAGACGGCATTGAGGCGGTGGCATCGCTGGTGTACGCCTCCCGCCGCATGGGGTGAGTGCTGGGTAGCAAGGGTGTGCTGTTGGGTACTGTGGGGTGAGTGAGTGATGGGGAGCAGGGTAGGTGGTCGCCTCCCTGGTGCACCCACCCGCATGGGGTGAGTGCTGGGTAGCGGGCAAGGCCAGCCTGGTGAGGGCGAACCTGGGTGCTGTGGGGTGCTGTGGGTTGAGTGCCGAAGGATGGCCTTGAGGCGGTGGCCTCCCTGGTCTACGCCTCACGCCACGTGGGGTGAGTGCAGGACAGCAGGTGTTTCCTGGGGTGTGCTGCAGAGTGGGGTGTAATTGTTCTGCAGGGCAAGGCCAGGGTGTCCCGCCGTGTGGTGTTGGGGAGGGTCATGGGGCTTCTCACACCATTACATCCCACACAGCCACAGCTCTTATTCTATGGGCCTGCCCCAACCAACTCATGCAATTGCCTCATTGTGTCCCTGGCAGGGACGTGCCTGAGCTGTCGGCGCTCCGCAAGCTACTCAAGTCCAAATTTGGAAAGGAGGTTGTGGAGCAGATGGCCAACGATGCGACTGCGGCCAAGTGGCAAGTGCGTGCAGGGCAGAGGGTGAGGGTGAGGGAGGGTGGAGGGCGGAGGCTGACAAAGTGTGGAGGGCATAGTACAATGGAGGGTGGAGGGCATAGGGCAATGGAGGGTGGAGGGCATAGGGCAATGG
>JAWZTI010001199.1:0-13496 GCA_039880955.1 Chlamydomonas urium | reverse complement strand
AGGGCGTAGGGCCTTCCCTGCGCAAGGCCCTGTGGCACAGGTGTGGGGGGTGGACTTTGTGGGGGGTCTGCCGGCTTTGGTGGCTGGCTTGTTCCGCACCTGGGTCCCCGGTGACCTACTCTCTCAACACCAGCTGCAGGCCTGTGTGGAGGCCATGTTCGCAGCGCTGCCCTCGCCATGGCAAGAAGCTGCCAAGCAGTGGCATGCCCAGCAGGGCACGGGGCAGCGCTACCTGTCCCCCACCCAACGCTGCCTGGACTGCACTGCCTCAAAAGGCGCGGTCCGGGCTGCGGTGGGGTGCCTGGGCTGGGATGGGGTGGCCCTCGCAACAGCACGCCGACAAGGACAGCAAGCCGACCGGGTCCCGGAGGAGGGCTGGCGGCCGCTGCATCCGCTGGCGGTGTGATTGGCGACTGCCCTTCAGCTGCGGCGGGAGGGTTCCTTCTGGCAGCAGAATGGCGTGCGGCGCTTGTACGCTGCTGACGCCCTGTTTGGCGTTGGGGCGATCTTGAATGATGCGCAAAACGCGCAGGTTACCAAGGCGTGCGCTCGCCTTGGGGATGCTATGCGCAACCTGTGGCAGCTACCTAAAGAGAGAGCGCGCAAAGAGGTGCTTTGGCGCCTTGCGGTGAACGGGTTCCGGGGGCGGGTGGGCATGATATCAGCCAAGCTGGCCCATGCCCCTGTGGGTGGGCAGGTCTGAGGTGGGACGGCCCGCCCCCCCAGCCAGCTCATATGTGGCGTGAGCACTGCTTTTGGTCCTGTGAGGTAGCTAAGGATGTGGTGCACCAGCTGCAGGAGGTTTTACAGCTGGGGGTGCCGCTGGCGCGGGATAGCGTTTGGCTTTTGCGGGCCCCTCCAGGGGTGCACCAGTGTGTTTGGGAGCCAGTGTGCGCTGCAGCGTTAGATGCTATGGCGCTTGGTCGGCGCATGTTGTGGGCAGTGCATCTAGATGAACAGCCTGATGACCCACAACAGATGCAGATCACACGCTTTTTTCCAGTTCTGAGGCCCCCGTAGGCCTGCGCCAGTTGTGAGGGCTGGCAGGTGCGCGGCAGCTCGATTCTGGGAGAGGCAACAGGATCTAGCTGTGCTTGACGAGTGTCCGCTCAAGGACCAGTGTTGGGAGAGCGTTTCGCCTGGCCACCCTTTTCTGGGGGTTGAGGATGTGCCTGACAGGCCGGAAAGGCCGAGGCGCTTTGTTGTGAACATGCCCGCTGCTATGCAGCAGGCCTGACTTTGACCTCTGACGTGACGCTTGCGTTTTGTTTGCTTTAAGCTGAGGGCCCCTTGCGGCGGCGGTTGCCTTGCGGCTCGGGCCAGTTTGACCCCTTGGCAGTTTGTTGCTTTGCTGCTTCTTGGCGTTTGACGCGCTTAAGCGCTCTAGTGCTGCGCCTTGGAGCAGTGATTTGGTTGTTGGTTTGAGGCCTTGGGGCCAGGCTGCCCCCCGCTGCTTCAGCGCATGGGCCTTTCAGCCTCTCCTCCTGTCTTCCTGTGGTTCGCTTCTGTGCCGCTGCTTCCCTTGTTTCCCTCCCCCGCCAGCTCTGGTGGCTTACTGTAACCGCCTCTGTCTGTCTGGGTTTTAGCCACTTTCCGAGGCCCGTTCATGTTTTTTACAGGCCCTACAGCTGTTAGCTGCACCCCAAGCATGCATGGGCTTCGCCCCAGCCCGGCCCCTGCCTCACCTGGGCTAACTGAGAAGCAGCAGACGCATTCCAGACCTGGTTTCCTCCGTGTGTTGAGGCAGGTCGCAGAAGGGCGATGACTGAAGCAGCTCAGCATGGCAACGCTGCTGAACCGCCTGTGCACAAGGAAGGGCATACATCAACGTTGGGCATAATCCTACTCAGTGAAGTGCAGCATGGCTTAGCATGGACAGAGCACGTCATCGAAGAAACATAAGCCAGTTTGGCAAACATGACAGGCAAAGGTGCTAGGCCCCCCGGTCAAACAACCTTGCGTGCTGGCGGCGCTGGCGGAGAAAGGACTGGCCCAGCACGGCAACACTCACGTAACGTTCACTGCCAAGCCGCTTGAGACACACCATCCAGACATGCCAGTCGGGAGGACGTGGGCAAAGCCACGGTGGTCAAGCAAGTGCAGAGCCGCTGCGCCAACATCACACCCTCAGCCACATGAAGACCTGCACATGCAAAAGACAGGCAGTGAGTGGCCACCACTGAGCTGCACAACCACCTGTGTTGACATGTTCGTGACATGCTGTCACCAGAGCCAAAGGACACTACAGCGCACAACCACCAATTGCTGCAAGAGTCGGCGCACTGCTGGTATGCACCTGAAGATATCCCCAGCAACTGCAAGACAAGAGGCAGCACAAGGCACACTATGCACCTGGGGTCCATTTGCAGCGCAGCATGCCTGGCGGTGATGAACGGCGATCCACGGGCATGGCGGGCATGGCGTGAGGCAGATTTCGGGCGCGAAAGCAGGCGCAACTGCTGCGTACAGCACGCGTGAAGCGGAGGCGGTGTGGGTAAGTGGGAATGAAATGTAGATTTTGGTTGGCAAATGCTCCATGCACTAGCAGCCAACATGGCACCAAATCACTGCTTGAGCTTATTAATGCTCACAAATTGTGTGTCACAGTGCGCAGGCAACGCACCAGCCCTCAAGGGCTGAGCTCGCAGTTGTTTGATCAAACATACGCATGAGCAGCGAACAGCGCGCAGAACGAGCTGGAGGTTGGTTGGAACCGCTGGTGATGGGCCACACCCAAACTTCTCAATTTGTTTACAATGTTCATCCCTCAAAAATCTGAACTTGCCACAAACATGAACAAAGCAAAACGGGGGCTGGGTGGCCGTTTCTCACAGGCCCAGGCTTCAGGGTATCGTGTAAAAATGTTCAACAACACCAAAACAGGGAGCGCACTGTCCCCAACACAAGCACAAGTTTGGGTGCTGTCCATGCAGATAGGGCTGCAAGCGAGAACAGCCACCCCAAAGTTCGATGCACGTCCGATAATCGCGAGTTGCTGGACCATGCGCTTAGCGGCCCCTCTCCAGGAACAGAGATGCATCGTCCAGCTCCTGTGTTTCATCCGCGGTATTGGCAACAAGAAGCATCATTGTGAGCGAGGGATGTGCGATTCGGGCATTCAGCCACTATTGCACACAGCTGGTGCCAGCTTAGTTCAGGCACCCCTGGCACCCTACCACAACCGCCAGCCCCTGCCAGTGCTGACCTTGATCAGCCTGTCCAGGCGCTTCTTGGGGATGGGCGCAGTGGTGCCGAAGTTGTTGTAGTGGCCGGCGATGGCGTTCAGGGCCGAGTACATGTTGCTGCACAATGCAGAGCGAGCAGCAAACAGCAATCGATCCAAGTGCGCGCTACCTCCCTGGCTGAAGCCTGTGGCTGCAGCACTGCCCGCCAACTTCTGGTGCCATGCCCATGCTGTGTCTGCACACAACAACAACCAGCGGACGCTCACCCGTACGAGGGTCTGCCTGCCACACGCTCCTCCCTGCGGTACTTGGCGACCCAGGTGTTGATGTTCTTGCGCATGGCCTTGATCTGGTCGTCCTTGGCAGGGTCGTTGCGGTCCAGAGACAGCACGGTCTTGACCTCGGTCAGGATGGCCCGCTGCGCGTGTCGACACAGCATCATCACATCAGTCAGACACAGTCAGACATGGGCTGTGAGGCAGCCACTAGTCAAGCACAGCAGCAGCAGCATGCTGACAAGCAGGCACTTGACAGCTTGTCAGCATGCTGCTGCTGTGCATGCATGCAACACACACCGTCTCATCCGTGTACTGGGCCTTGATCTGCTCGCCATCGTCACCAAAGCCCAGGAAGGCCTTGGCAGGGGCAGCGCCAGAGAGCGACAGCACAGCGGCCGCGGATAGCGCCATGGCATCCCTGCGGCTGACGATGGGCGCATCCTGCGAGCCCAAAGCATGCACTTGTGAGGCCACAGACCGGCTGGGCGGACGATGAAGAAGCCAACGAGCTCAAAGGCCACAATTCAGCAGACTGCGAACGGTGATGCGGCTGCTGTCCAAAGCTGCCGACCGAAAGGTGCTCTGCAGAGATACACCCACCCTGCTCGATGCCGCGACCACCACAGCTGAGGAGCGGCTGCAGCTGGCAGGCCTGCAAGATTCCACCAAGGTGCAGCGTCAGCGAAGCCTGGCGGAGCCGATGAGCTGTGAGCTGCCACATCACCAACACAGCAGCAGAAGGACACCTGATGGGAGCCACGGATGTGCGAGGCGCGCTTGATGCCAGGACGGAGCGCTGCAGGGCTGCCATCGTGAGTTACTTGGGATAACATCTTGGGCTGTGGCCCTCAAAACACCTCAGGAGTGTGGGCCACTGTGCACTGCCCAGCGTGCCACTTGGCGCTGGTCAGCAGTGCAAGGCATGGATCACTCCATTTCAAAACCAGTCACACATGGTGCTGCACATCCGCCGCATGGGCTGCCATGGATTAGTTGAAACAACACACCTCAGCCTGCTCATGACACTCTGGACGACGACGTGGAGTACACATGGGTGCAGTCTTCACCTTGCGCAGCCATCTGGTCAGCCCTTCACTCCGCAGCAACCAGAGCTCTCACTTGTTATGGCCTGCTTGTCGTGATGGCCTGCAGGTCAGGGAGGATAGTGCAGCAAAGCAGCTTCTATGCATCTGCCAAGCTGACGCTCACCAGCGGCAGTGCAGGCTTTTGCTGCTGTCACGGCTGCGCCACCTGCACGGCCCAACCTACCTGCCTGCAGCGAGCAGTCAGAGCTGATTCAGCTCGTTGCTGCATGCCCCTCCTCCAGTGGGAGTAAATTGGCAGAGCTCCACTTGGACATAAGCTGGTTGGTGACGGCATTGTCAAGCTGTACAGGCTGCCTACTGAGGTGCTACAGGCTCTCATTGCCATGCAACCCAGGTACGCACCACCTACAGCACCCGCACCGGCTAACAGCTTGATACATGGAGAGGCGACAAGGCTGCTGCATTGAGTGCTCACACACCCCTATAACTCCGCTGCCTTGCCACCTGCTGTTGCAGGAACTGGCAGTTGCTGACCCTTCAACACAAGCCGCCGCCAGCTCAGATTCCAGCAACAACAACCTCCAGCCCAAGCAGCTGCCTCCCTCCCCGCTCGCATCGGTCATAGCCGCCTTACCGTCCCCTCCCCACCTCGCACGGCTCACTAACTACTGCGGTGGCGGCAGCGCACACAACATCTGGGTGCTAGCCTCAGGCCTCCTCAGCGTGCGCTCGCGCTCCCTGTGTCTGGCGTGGCCTGTGCTTCCAGCGACGCAGCGGTGAGGTGGGTGTGGCGGCTGACGCTCACGTCGTCCTGCCTGGCGGGGCAGCGCAATCAGCTGCCAGCTCAGCGATCCCAGCTGGATGTGGGAGTCAGATGCAGCGGCTTCCAGGCAGTGGTGACAATGCCTATGCCTCAGTGCCCCTCTGGGGCGGGGGCCCTGTGGCAGAACCACAAGCTTTCATCAAGTGATACAAACTACTCTTACAAGCATATGCCAACAAGCTGATTGAGAATCAGTGCAGTACAGGGTTCAATGATGCATGATCTGGCCACTTGCAGTGGCACTCGTGTCCGTGCTTCAGGGCAGCAAAAAAGCTTTGCAATTGACGCAATTGTCTGCCGGAGTTGATCACTTGCAAAAGGTCATGTCCGTCAACATGGGTGCAAACAAGTGCTGTCCATTGCCGTTTATTTGCGGTTTGATCAATTAAGCGGCCTCCTCCAGGTCAATCAGCTTCTCCACACCCTCAATCATGCGCTGCACAAGCTCAACCTCAGAGGCGCCGATGCGGCCCTTGTTGCTGATGTCGAACTCGCCTGCAGCCACAACCGACCAGGCAGCAAAGAACGGCCCAGCTCAGATGAGTGCATCCAACTCGATGTCCAACCAGTGACTAACAAAGTCAGTGAGCCTCTCAACAGGCCACTGCTCAGACAGCAGTGCTCGCCCTCTATGATAAGGCAGCTACCAGGGGGGACTGCACCTTGTGTCTCTCACACTGTCACTCACCGTTCGGGCCAGGAGGGGAGTGCTCGCCACGCCCACCGCGAGCCTGTAGGCCCATTGAGTCACACAGGTCCTCCAGCGCATGCACACCTGCACTCGGCACACGCGCAAGCACAGACTGCTTGTCAGAGCAAACCAGTGGACAGCAAGCCCAGCTGCCCCTAGGCCTGACCGATTGCCAGCAAGTGGCCTGGCAAGCATCAGTCACAGTCTATCTTTGAAAAGGGTCCAAACGCATCCCACTCACCCATCTTCTTGTACAGCTTGGGCAGCTTGAGCATGACGGATGCGCGCAGGCCAGTGCCAACGTTTGAGGGGCAGGTGGTGATGTAGCCCAGGTGCTCATTGTGTGCATAGCCATAGCCTGCCTCCTTCAGTGTGGCCTCAACAGAGTTGATGGCCTGGGCCCAGCGCTTGAACACTTCCTTCACGTTGCCGCCGTTCTGTGGGTGTGGGGAACAGGCAAGGGAGAACGAGGATTGGAGGGGGCTGAGGGAAGAGGCAGGTCGTTGTCAAAGGTGCCGATGGCCATGTTAAGAGGGTTGGAGTGGCGGCAACGTGTGTTGCTATGAACGAGGACTTCACACCAGCCCGGGCGTTGAAACGCAACAACTGCTGCCGGTGCCACAGGTTTGATTGTGTTCAGGCAGCCAGCCGGAGCTGGTTGCAAGCCTGTGCGTCCCATGAAACGCGCGCCATACACCCTCCTATCTCCTCTGCATACTCTGGACTCACCTGCATGGAGATGCAGCGCATGTGGTCCTCCTCGTTGACCCACACCAGGAACGTCTTGTCCTTGTTGTGGAAGATGCCGCGTGCGTCGGGCCAGTCACGGGCAGCGCCGCAGTTGGCCAGCACGTTGTTGGGGGTGGGCTTCTGGAACAGGAAGCCGTCCGCCTGCGCAATAGGGTGTCAGGGTGAGTGCAGCTTCAGGGAAAGGACAAGGAGACGGGGGCAGGGAGGCGGGAAGGGCCCGGCCATTGGCATGCTGTTGATGCTGTTGGGGGAGGCTTTTGGAAGGAAGGCACCTGTCTGCAGCACACCAGGCAGTTTCATTGTAGGGGAGAAAGTGCCGTGCCGCTGTTACAAGCCTGACCTGAAGGTGCAAGCTGCAGGAAAAAGGCAAGTTCTCAACGCATTCCGTGGATCGTGCAACAGCTGGTGCATCGCCCCGCAGCACCCTACACAACAGCAGCAGCCGCACCCCCTCCACAAGGCCCCACCTGCAGCTTGTCCTCCTGCTCCTTGGTCATGCCACCCAGGGGGTAGTAGATGCCAGCCAGCTCACCAGTCATCTGCAAGGACACAATGAAATGCACAGTCAACGCATCAGTTTGCATCCCCAGCTGCAGCCACAGCCTCACAGCCATCTGGCAAGGCCTGCACACAACCCACGCCGCAGAAGCATTCTCAAGGCTCATGGCCGACCTGATAGCATGACCCCATATTGGTGAGACCAGTGTGATAAGTGTGATTGCTGCTAATCGAGCTCCGTGCGACAGTGCCTGGTCACTGTCCCGTGACTCATGAGGCATGAATCACTCATGATGAGTGCATTGTGCCTGCCAGATCAAGCGCGCAGCGTACCTTGGCCAGAGCGTTCTTCAGCAGCATCTCCACGGTGCGGCGCTGCTTGCGGTCAGTGGCGGGAGGCAGCGCCAGCTCCGCGATTGAGCGGCCCGCGCGGATGCGGGTGGACACGATGTGTTTGTCAAACTTGGCCACCTGTGTCACAAGGCATCAACCAGCGCATCGCACTCAGTGACACGCTTGAGTAATGCTTGTAGTACAAGACAACCTCCACCGGCAGTCCTTGTGCCCCCATGTAGGTGTTGCAATCCTGTCTCAGCACCAACCGCTGGCTGCAATCAGCAATGAACGCTGTGATTGATCTAAGCGGTTGGCGCTGCGCCATGCGACACTGTCGGTGTCACACTACGCACCTGCTTGGGCGTCATCTTGATCTTGTCGTAGTCCATGTCTGACTTGTGGGTGTCAGTGGGCTTGTAGCCATGCCAGCCCTCAATCACAATGTCCATGATGTCCTTGTATGTCTGGTAAGCCGCCGCCTCACCAGCGGCGATGCCCACGCCCAGGTGGGGGGCATCCAGACCGGCCTGAATGGCCTGGGAGGTGAATGGCAGAAGCAGGGGAGGCTTGGTATAACAACAGAACCGCCCAGATGACTTGCATAATCACTGCTGGCAGTGTCAGTGGTGTCAAATACGTCAAGTACATGGGCAAAACAAGAAGACATTCCGCCTGGTCAAGCGTATGCGCGATCAAGGTGGCTCACCTGGTCAAAGGTGAAGCCCATGGGGGTGCGGACGTTGGCGTACTTGCTGTACAGGCTGGGGTCCTGCTTCAGCGCCTTGCACGTCAGCGAACGGTGCTTGTCCGTGATGAGCGGGAAGTTGCCCACGGGGTCGACACCCTTGGAAGCCTGCAGCCACCAGATGAGTGTGCAAGGTGTGGAGAGCGCGGTGGTCAGAGTGGCTGCAGTGCACGCAGCCAGGTGCAGGCAACTTGCGACCCCATGAATGGCTGTGAGCCTTGGTCTGCACCTGGGCTCCAGACTTGTTGACCTTGACCTCCCAGTCACCAGCGCCCTCAGGGGGAGACAGCTCCACCTTATAGCCACCAGGCAGGGTGATGACTGCGCTGTCCTTCTTGGACTCGGCCACAACGTGCATGGTCGTGATGCCCAGAACGGACAGCAGGGCGGAAGCTCCCACGACAGCACCCAGGCCTGATCCCTGGCTGCCCTGCTGCTGCTGCTGCTGCTGTTGGCCGCCTGTGCGGGGCACACGCGCATTTGCACAGATAATTCGTGTCATTGATCACCATGTCCGTCTGTCATGCAGCCTTGACGACAGGTGCGGGCGATGTGAAGCATATGGCAGCCTGCGCTTGTAGCTCGCCCTGTTGCAGGCGGGCGGTGCGATGGTGCAGGCGCGGAGAACATGCTCGGCTGCAACAGCCGCACAACATGCGCCCGATAACAGCAGTCACAGCATCGAGCACGGCCACAGTATCTGATGCATGCTTATAAACAGGACCCTTAGCGATGCCTGCGCTTGCTGGCCCGGATGTCGGTGCCTGACGACATTGGGTACACCAAACTTTGTTCCGATTTCTGATGCTGCACAGGCGCTGCTATGCATGTCCTGAACAGCGCAGCACATTGCGCTCACCGGCCATGGATGCGAGGCATCGTGCTGCCTGCGAGCTGGCTGGGGCGTTCAGGCCCTTGGCGAGCGCGGCCAGCTGACGCACGACGCTGAGCGAGCTCTGCATTCTTCTGTGACCTAGCCAGCGACAAATCAGCAAAGGGAGTGCAGCAGGATGCGGCAGGCGCCTGATGTCGGGGGTTGTCAATGTGTGAGACCTGCTGACAGTCCTGCAATGATGGAAACCTGCTTCCTACTGTGTTGCATACGGCTTGCCTTCATATGAGGCTAACCCAACTGTTCGCCAGTGCAAATTTCGTCAAATTGTGATGTAGTGCATGACTCACGAACAGGCTGCCAACGAAAGTCCCGCTTTACAGCAGCAATGCACACACATGAGGGGTTGGTACAAAACATCCAGCTAGCCTCGCATCGTCAGCAGCTGCTTACGCGTCCTGCACAACCACGGTGCCCTTGCCCTTGGTGGCCTGGTCATCGGCGATGGTGACGAAGGAGTACATTTCCTCCTGCACAGTTTGAGAGGCAGTGCATGGAAGGTATAGTGAGGAGGTGGTGGGGAGGTGCAATGAGCGACATGTGCAAAGCAAGTCAATCCCAGGCATGCAGAAAATGCAGTCATGTGGTGCATTGAGTTGCCGCCCCCAACGCTGAGAGGATCGTCCGCCTGCTGCTACCCTGCTGCTGCCCGCGGTATGCACCCAGCATGTACGTGTATGCTAGCCTCTGCCAATGTGTCTGCTGTTAGCCATGAAGACCCTCAGTTTGCTTGCTGCGCGACACCTGCTTTCTCCGCTGAGCGCATCATCTTGCCTCCAGCTCGTTTCACACCACCACTGTATGGCTATCACCAGCCTCACCACAGCTTGACCACGTTGCTGGCTGCTGCCACAAACTTCCAGGATCCATGCACAGCATGGCAGCAGCGTGGTCTCGCTGCCCCGAGCTGCTGCATGGCATTGCAAGGCTGTCCTCTGCCCACAAACTGCCGCCCATGCTTGCAAATCCCAAATCCCAAGTCCCAAATTCCCTCCCCCCTTCTCCCCGGCACCATGCATGTATGCACCTTGGCGTCCTCATCGTCGTTGCGGCGCCTGGAGATGACCACGCGCACGTGGGTGGGCACGCTGCGGATGCCTTGGCTCCACACAGCCTTGTTCAGCTTAACATCCAGGCGCACATCGGACGTGCCCATGGCCTTCTGGGCAAACTGGCGGATCTGCTTCATGGCCTTGGGAGCACGCTCCTTGAAGGAGGTCTTGTGGATCCTCTTGTGCAGGTTGATGGTGTACTCGCGAGTCACCGCATCCTTGGCGCGCTTGTCAGTCTTGGCCACTGCACATGCAGCAGCAGGTGCAGGTGCAGGAGCATGCGGTGAGTGCAGGCTGGGCCCTGGGCCATGCGCATCTCCAGCACAGCTCCACAGGCTGCTGTAGGGCTGAACTTCTGGTCTGGACGCTGTGTTGGGTCGTGCATGCGCGCCGCATGCATGCAGCGAAGGGCCCGCGAGCTGTGTCGGGCGGCTGGTGGTGGCGCGTTTGCATGCGTGACCCTGGCTGCTCCCGCTGCTACTCCAAGGCATACTTTTTGACTGGCGTCGCTTCCTGCCCTTGAAGAGAGAAAGAACGAATCGCAGGTGCCGCCGCTGGCAGGAACTGCCCACACCAGCCAGGGGTGTGAACGCCTTGGCGGCCTTATGCCCAGCGAGTTTGGCTGCGAGCTTGGCGTAGCACTTGCTTTCTGCTTCTGTATGTACAAAGGCACACGCGGCAGGTTGCCAGCAACTTTCGGTGGTAGCATGCATTTCAACAACTGCTTTACAGCACAATGGCCCACAGCACAGCAACTTTGACACAAATTGTGTTTGAGGAACATCAACTTGACGCAACAGGTGTTTGGAGCACAGCAAGAGCATCATGCGAGGGTTCACAATCGCATGGCCAGCCCACCACACAGCGCTCTGCAGAGCGGCCTCACGCAGCATTTATGTAAAGCAGGCTGACTTGAAGCAGTGGATGACGCAGGGCATGGATATCTTGGGCTGAGTGGACGTCAGGGCTTCTTGTGGGCCTTGCAGTGGTAGTGCCAGGGGTGCCAGTGGCAGTACTGCTCGAGCCAGTACTTGTGGTAGTAGCCGTAGCCATAGGAGCCGTAGCCGTAGGACTTGCCGCCGTCCATGAGCTTGCGCATGCCAGGCCTGCGGTCACGGGGTCACCATGCATGATGGGGAGGGCGCATGCGAACTCAGGGGTTCCAAAGCAAAGCTTGCGTCAAGGCAGCACGTTGGCGCAAGCAGGCACACAGTACACCTGCCCTGCAGTTGCTTTGCTGCGAGGGGGCATGGGTGCAATCAAGCTGCGACTGGGGTAAAAGCTGCGCGACTAGGGCTCTCACCCAGCAGATGCGTGTGTGGCAGCAGTGGCCAGCGCTGGGCTGCAGGTGCCCAGAAGCAGCAGCAGCACGGCCAGAGCGCTCAGCATCGTAGCCACGGCGCGGCGCATCATGGCTGATCGACCTTCTGCGAGCAAGGGGGCGGTTGCATCGGACGCGCTGCTTCGGACACCGCGGCTTCCGATCAAGGCTGGCTGCGGCAGCAGCGCGCACCTGTGAGGCGAAGAAGCGCCAGCAATGGTTGCCCGGCTCAAATGTGCTCTGATAGGGCTGGGGCTGGTGGGAGGGATTTGATGGGTGCGCGCATTTGTGTGGTGCCAGCGCCCAGGCGTTTGCTTCTCGTTTCTTCATGGAGACCCACCTCCTGAAGCATGAGTCAATGGGTGGAGCATGTTACAGTGTGTGGGCGCCAAATAGGCAATCGAGACCCCCAGCTCAACCAATGGGATCAAGGGAGAGTTTTTGTAATGCAATAAATCAGTTCGACGAGCTTGAGGCAGATTAAGCACAACAAGCTGAGGCAAAGCCACGAGAGCAGCTGGCGCTCTGGCACAGCGCTCGTCAGTCATCACATATACAAAGCAGCTCCTGGCAAAAGTGCAATGAACCTAGCCACCTGTGTGTACTGTGTGGCGCCAGTTGAATCGCGTGGCTGAAGAGCAAGGTGTCAGTACGGGGGCGATCACACAGGTCTGGGAGCACATGTAAAGGTGAAGATTTAGAAGGGCGACTGGGGGCGCACAACTGCACGGCCACCAGGTACCCACCACGACGTTCCGGCGTGCGCACGTGCACCTTCCCGTCAGCTCCCCCTTGGTGAGTTCTGCCCAAGTCAACCTGCAATCGTGATCAACTTGTTCCTCCGTCATAACTTAATCAAACCCATGTCTAGTTTGTGCGCAAGCTTCATTAACCTGTGTCAATGGTCAAAACCTCTCCGTCCCGTCAGCAAGGACAGCAACAGCTTCCTCCTTGGCTCCATCCTTGGGGTTGGCAGGCTACAGCAGCCAGCCCTTCTTCTTCTTCTCGCCCTTGTCCTTCTTGTTCTTGTCCGCATCACTTAACGGTGGAGCATCGCTCGCAGCCACAGGGTCGCTGGAGGCCTGATTATTCGGCCCCTTATCATTTGGCCCCTTATCATTCGGCGCCTTTTCAACCGGCGCCTTCTCATTCGGCTTCTGCTTCCCCCCCTTGGCAGCCCCGTCTGCCGCACCAGCCCCTCCCGACGCCACAGAGCCTGCGGCGAGCGCGCTGCTGACCGTCGCCGCCCCCATCATTGTCGCCTGCACATCAAAGCCGCCCTCGGCGTCGTCCTTGCCGCCGTCTTCGCCGTCGCCTTCACCTAAGCCCAGCAGGTCGTCCCAAACCCAGCTGCCCACCTGCTCCGCGGTCTCGGAGGCAGACTCCAGCAGCTTGGGCACTGCCTCCAGCACTTGAGCCTGTGGTGAGTGCAGAACAAGAGGAGCAAGAAGGGGGCATTGAGGAACGCATGGGAGAGGCAGGAGGGGGGAGTCGATCGAAGGCACACACAATCTCGTGTCAAGGGAGGGCAAGAAGGGGGTACTAAGGAAAGGCACATGTGGTCTTACTTGAAGGAAAAGGCGAGGCAGGGTGCATCTGATGAGGACAGGCAGACACGGTTGTGTTGCAATGGAGAAGGCAAGGAAGGGTATTCGAGGAAGGGCAGATGCAGGCCGGCTGCAAAGAGGGGTATGAAAGCGTGTTGAAGGGAGGCAGGCATGGTGGGCAACGGGTGTACCCTGCGGCTTTCTGCCCCTGCCCCTGGCACGGCATTGCCCCTGCCTCTGCGTCGCCCAATCCTCACTTGCACCTGCTCCTTATTTCCCTAGCACCGCGTTACTCTTGCCCCTGCGTCGCCCAGTCCTCACCTGCGCCTGCC
>JAWZTI010001194.1:0-15655 GCA_039880955.1 Chlamydomonas urium | reverse complement strand
ACCCCCTACCCTTCAAGGCGCTCAACCCATGTGTAGTCTCAGGGAGTACTCGGATGTAGTATGCCCAGAGACTACAACATGACGTTCCTTCAACGCAGGGTGAAGGTACACAACGACTCAGTGAATTACCTCCTCATAACCTCCGCCACCCTAACCAATTCAACCCATGCCCACGACCGTCCCTCGTTGCAGGTGGCGCTATTGGCGAAGGTACAGCAGCACCTCTGTGAGCAGGGCTCGCGGCTCACTGGGTTATAATTTGTGGCTATCAAGATAGGGCAGGGGTGGTGGGAGGCATGCACATTCTGTTTACTGAGTGGCACAGCTTCCTTGCAGACCTATATGTACGCTATGTAGGCAGGTCTGTGCAACATGCCTGGTCTTAGGCCTGCCAGCTCAAGCTTGCAACCTGTGCTGGGGCGAGTGGTGCGAGCGGCAATGGAAAAGTGTTTGTGAGCGACCACAGTACGCAGGGGTGCGACCTGACATGTTTACTCCTTTGATTCACAGTATTCATGGGCGATGGTCTTATTTGCATGTCGCTACCATGGGCGACTAGGGTGACACGTATGTGCCATACTTCAATTGTTTGGCTGTGCAGTAGGTGCCAGCATATGCCATGCATGGCATATGCAATCACCTTCATAACTGGGGTTGCATGAAATATGCTGTGCTAGCTGCAGCAGCCTGCATGCGCCCTCGTAGGCAACCGGTAAGCATCCGTGCGAACCTTGTGGCGAATCAATGTGGCGTATGCCTTGTGCGCGCAGTCAGCGTGTGATGAGTCAGCGCTGCCGCCTACAGCTGTCAGGATCGTTTGAAGATCTTCTGTGTGCGCTCGTCTGCATGTGCGTTCACACCTCAGCCTGTTTCCATTGTGTGCGTTTGTCTGCATATGCACGTGCACTCACACCTTGGCTTGTCTCTGTTGTGAGCGCCTGTCTGCACATGCGTCCCTACCTTGCTTGTTTTGATTGTGAGCGCCTGTCTGCACATGCGTCCCTACCTTGCTTGCTTTGATTGTGAGCGCCTGTCTGCACATGCGTCCCTACCTTGCTTGTTCAGCTGTTGATCACTTGGTACCAGGCTTTCGGATGCATATGCATGTGGGCTAGTGGTGCGGCCCCATGCCGCGCATGTGCTGTGTCCACAGTGCACTTTGCCAGTGTCGTCACCACTGCGTCTTGCATGCAACTGCCGCATTGCTTTATTTGTTCATGCCTGATAATTCAAGCTGTGTAAGCCGAGCTTGTGTTCTTTGTGGAGCTTGTCAATTGCACTGTTACCGGTGGCGCCAGGCCCCAATTGACGATTGCTGCAGCTGCGAATTGCTGCTGCAACTGCCAAGCTGTGTCAGCCAGTGCTGCTGGCCTGCGCACTATGCACATATGCCTGCACGTGCTTCCCTCGAGGGAGTTGAGCTCAACTGATTGCAGCTTGGACGCAAGCGCCTCGCATCATAGTCACGTATGGGGCTGCCTATGTGCTTTGTCTGCAAGCTGCTATTGCAGCACATACATGCTGTATCCCAGCGCCAAATGCACAAGCCACCAGGTTGAACACACCTGAGTGTTGCAGATGTTCTTTGCTTCAAGCGTATGCCGGGGTCACTCCCTGTGGCTTGGGCATGAACAACCAGCACTGTTCTCATCCGCTCACTCCACTGCATCAGAAACCCTTGGCAGCGCCATGCAATGCTGTTGCTGTAATGCTTCGAAGGCCGCGATGCAAGAGCTGGTTTCGGGGCCAGGTGCAGGACAGTACAAACAAGCTTCGAACGTCGGCACCGGGAAGGGCCCCTCCCACCCTTGCTCTCATCACAGCTTAGCAGCAAACAACAACAGGCGGCACATTCAGATACATCGGCACTTGTTCGCTGCAGCGCTGCAAACCGCGACTAAACTAAGCCAAGAGGAGCACAGCGCAGCTTGCAGCCATGGCCGAAGGCGCTCCCCCGCTGCCCAAGCTGCCCGGCTATACCGTGTGCCTGCCAGTGAGTGCAGCGCTGCATGCTGCGAGGATGCAAAGCAGGCGACACGGGGCGGGATGTTGCGCCCATGCAGCGCTCATGATGAGACGCGGGCCCTTTATTTGCTTGTGCAGCAATCCATCGGTGACAAGGCGTTCTACAAGGCGCAGACGCTGACGTACCTGAATGGCTACAAGCGGGAGGAGCCGAACCCCGTTGTGAAGGACCTGAGCGACCGCACTGAGGCGCTCGCAGCCACCTACAGCCCAGGTGCCAGCCTAGGCAGCCCTTCCCGCACCGCAGCAGCAGCCAGCACCACCAGCAAGCTGCCGCAATGGGTGGAGCAGGACCGCAAGGTGCGAGCTCGCATGCATGGACACACATCGCATGCGCACACGGGGCAGGCATAGCACCAGTCGTAACACTGTGTGCTGATACAATGGTGCTAGCAGTGAATGCGCACGGAGCATGCAACTCACACGCATACGGTGCGCAACAAACAGGTGCTACGCTTTTACGGCTTCTTCAAGGAGAGCGTTGTCGAGAGCAACATCGAGAACCACCGCGTGCGCAAGGTCATCCTCTACTACTACCTAGAGGACGACAGCATGCACATTGCGGAGCCTCGCCAGGACAATAGTGGCATCCCCCAGGTGCGCGCCCTGAACGCAGGCAGGCGTGCCGAGCAACAAGCAGCAGCAGCGCGCTTCATAGCACGCACGCACACTCCATGCACCGAACCGCGAGTTCACGCCTTCGAAGGCTTCGAGGGCGCAGCTATTGCATGCATGCATGCCCTCACACCCAACCACCTGCCACCCTGGCTTCTCCCTTTCCCCAGGGTATCTTTGTCAAGCGCCACAAGCTTACAAAGGACGTCACTGGCGGCTTCTTCACGCCCGCGGACTTCTCCGTGGGTGGAGAGGTCACCATCTATGGCCGCACCTACTACCTTGTAGATGCAGATGCCTTCACCCGTCAATTCTACCAGGACAATGCAGGGATTGATCTGGCTGCACCCCTGCCATACCCCGATGACCCGGTGGACGCCTACCGTGCCACCTTTGGCCTCAACAGGGGCCTGAAGACAGGTGGGCAGGGGCACAGGCTGGTTGGAGGGGGGGAAAGGGGACAGTTCAGGATAGAGCAAGGTTGGTATGAATTCGGCACTGGCGCAGCGCCCTGTGCAGTGAATTTGTGGGTTGGTGTTGGAAATCATTTGTTAAGCTACAAACGCATTGAGAACAGCAGGCTCAATCCACCAGTGCACCCATAGACAGCAACACGATGTGATGCATAGCACCAACTGCCAATGCAGGACATACGTGGCAGCATTTGATCTCTTTCCCTGCAGCCCGCTTTGCTGCTGTCTGCCTACCCTCCCACTCACGGCTCAGTAACCGCATTGCACAGCATCCCCCATCCTGCCCCCTCCCTTGCCTGCCATCCCTGTCACTGACCTCCCCACATCCCAACCCACCACTACCCCACAAACCACACTGCAATCCTTGTTTACCGACCCCCTCATCTAGCCCTGTCCCACCCTGCCATCCCTAGCACCGAATCCCTCACCCCACCCCACACCCTGCCATCCCTGTCTCTTACCTCATGCACCCCATCCCACCTCTCAACCCACTTCTGCAGGCGCTGCCACATCGTCCCCCAACTCGACTCAGGGCCGCATGGACGATTTCAAGAAGTACATGGAGGCGCGCCTGGGCAAGGCCAGCCACCTGCTGGGTAACGACAAGTACCGCCAGTTCCTGGAGAACAACAAGAAGGTGCTGCGCTTCTGGTGCGTGTGGGACGACAGGCAGAGCATGTACGGCGACAGGCGGCCATACGTACTGCATTACTTCCTTGAGGACGACAGCGTCGAGATCCTGGAAGTGCGCGACGCAAACAGCGGGCGCGACCCCTTCCCTGTCTTCCTCAAGCGCGGCCCGCTCACCAAGGGCCAGTTCAAGGTCGCGACGGCGACGGTGGGGGCGCGCATGAACAAGGACAACTGCTACCAGCCGGGCGACTTCCGTCTGGGCCAGTACGTCAACATCCTGAACCGTGACTTCCTGCTGCATGACTGCGATCGGTTCACCAAGCAGTGGTATGTCGACAACCTGGGCTTTTCGTTCGAGGAGCTGTCGCCGCTCGACGTTGCCGAGCCGGTGCCCTCGCTATCCAAGCCCGCTCTGGCGCCCTACAACGGCTATGGCGCGCTGGAGGACAGCCTGCAGAACTGCCTGTCACTGGTGCCCAAGCCGCCGCGCCGCGACATGCACAAGCTCATGAACAAGGACAAGATCATCCTGCGCTTCACGGTCAAGATTGTGGAGACGGACAGCCACAAGCACAACGCGATTGACCTGCAGCGCCGCTTTGTGCTGAGCTACTTTATGATGGATGACACCATGCAGCTGTTCGAGCCGCCTGTGCGCAACAGCGGCATTGCTGGCGGCAAGTTTCTGGAGCGGGCCAAGGTGTACAAGCCCTCGAGTGAGGACATCTACACCTACATGGACCTGTACGTCGGCTCCAGCGTCATCATCCACAACCGTACCTTCGAGCTTGACCAGGCCGACGAGTACACGCTGACGTACATGGAGAACAACAAGCACATCTTCATCATGGCTGACCACGAGATCCTGCTCAAGAGCCTGCGGGCGCAGATCAGCGGCTGCGAGGAGGCGGTACGTACTGCCTTCATCAAGATGGACCACAACGGCAGCGGCTCGCTGAGCGGGTCGGAGCTCGAGGCGGCGCTGGCGGCGGCGGGGCTTAAGTTCACGCGGCACCAGGCCATCAGCCTCAGGCGCCGCCTGGATAAGGACGGCTCCGGGACGATATCCATTGATGAGGTGTTGGGGTCGATCGGCCTCAGCAAATGAGCGGCCCGGGGCGGCGGGGAGGATGGCGCGGGAAGCCAGGCGCTGGCCTGACTGTGCTGTGCTGTTGGGGGTGGGCGTTGTAGGGGGGCGGTGGGTTGCTGGGGGTGTTAGGTAGGCGCGGGGGCCGGGCACAGCTTAGGGTAGGTGTTTAGAGTGAGACCCACGCGACTCTGTTTGACGTTTGACATATCCCCGCCCTCCGCGAAAGCAGGAGGTGCGCTGTGCTGCACTTTGACCCGCTCCCTCTCTCTTTGTCCCTGTTGTGGTCTTCCCTTTTGCAAAGTGTGCGCCCTGCGCAGTTTGCAACCTGTGCCTCGGCACGACCAGGCATACGCTAGGCATTTGCTTGCGCTGTAACAGGCTCCCAAGGCGGCTTTGAGGATGTGTGCCTTAAATCTGTAAGCTTGCCATGTATTTGTCCTGTTGGCTGCGGTTGAGAACACAACAGGTGCCTGTAAAGCTAAAACAATCCCAAGTCTGTCTACATCTCACAGGATGACAGCAGCTGCAATAGTTGGGCTCAGCCTCAATTGGGCTCCAGCCGTTGTGAGCTGTATTTACTGTTGTAACAACAACAGTGTTGTTTCTTGAACAAGATGCGCACACAGTACACATGGCTTGGCTCAACATCACCTTGGAACTGACGGCTCTTTCTGACAGGCAGCAGGCCGGGCCATGATTGAGTACTGGCCCTGCCAGACCTGGAATATGTCGGGGTCTGACAGCCAATCGTGAACTGGTCACTGGTGGCACAGATAGGCACCCCATTTCTCATGACAAGTCAATCCTGTGTGACTGCCCCCCATACGCCATCCTGAGGGCACATTGCATTGGTGGGCAGAGCATGAACATGACTTGAAGAAAGCACAGTGAGTTGCATGCATGCGTTCAGCGAGAGGCTGCTCACTGTGCAAAGGGGACAAAAGTGCTAGTGTCAGGCAACAAACGTACACAACAGTCAGTCCCTGGCAAAAAACCCAGCCAGTATGGACGGTGAAGCAACAGCACTGTGGCGCGTCCAACGCTTGCCTGCGTGTCATGGGCACCTTGCCATTGCTGAGTGTGTGTCTGTCAGATGTATGTTTTGTATGTATGTATTGTTAGGTTGACTGTCTACCTGCTTCCCCAAGAAACTGCCTCCCCTACTGCTGCAGTTGCAGACATGGCAAAATTTGACGTTCATCTGTCCTAAGCGAAGGCTACCGCTACTGGTCTAGAAGGAGAGGGGGGACAAGTAGCTTTCAAGGCCTTTGCGGCACCACGAATGAACAGGTCAAGATCCCCCCACCGGTGCTTGCCCTGCGCTGCTGTGCCCTTCCTGCGTTTGCGCTAGTGTGGGGGCTGGAGGCGCTGCCAGGGGGCGGCGCCATTAGTCCCCCCCAAGCAACAGTAGAGGGCACAGTAGCCAGAAGATGGATGGATTAGGACCCATCCCCCGCTGCTTGCCCTGCGCTGCTGTGCCCTTCCTGCGTTTGCGCCTGTGTGGGGGCTGGAGGTACTGCCATGGCACGAGCAGGTGGTGGCGCCATGAGTCCCCCACCAGCAGAAGCAAGGGGCGCTGTAGCCGAGGGCATAGCAGAATAGGCTACAGATGCAGAGGCTGCAGGCTGCGCTACCAATGTCGACGCGGCTGCTTCGGCACCACTTGCCCCCAAGCTGCCTGTTGCAGGTGTTGCAGGTGTTGTGCCTGTGGCAGCTTTTGCAGCCAACTGCCCCTGCTCATACCCCGCCCCCTGTACTGCAGCCGCCCCCTGTTCCTCAACCGCCCCTTGTACTGCAGCCGCCCCTGGGTCTGTGTAGTAAGGCAGCAGGCTGCAGAACATGAAATGTTGCATGATGGGAAACTTTGATAGGACCTCCACCTGGTACATTTTGAACATGCCACTGTTGACCTTTGCCCAGGTGGGTACAGCACTGATGTCATTGATCATGGGGGAGGTGTCTGACAGTGCGCCCTTCTTGACCTGCGGATAAGGCACAGTGCATTGCAAGGCAAGGACAGATGCACGACAAGCATGGTTGGGGGGGTGATGTCGCCCAAATGTTTCAGCTTCCCTCAGCTCAAACAGATTGAAGGTTCAGAGAAGGGGGGNCCCCCCCCCCCCCCCCCCCCCCCCCCCCCCCCCCCCCCCCCCCCCCCCCCCCCCCCCCCCCCCCCCCCCCCCCCCCCCCCCCCCCCCCCCCCCCCCCCCCCCCCCCCCCCCCCCCCCCCCCCGGGAGGTAACAACTTGTAGCTCAGAAGAGAGTTGTAACAGCCCAAGTCCACGCGTTCGGCGCCATGTGCTCTCACCGGAAGACATTCCCAGATTTTGACAACTGCAACGGCTTGCTGCCCTCAGCACATCCCGTTGCTCCCACCCAATGCCATCACAGTGTCTACCTACCTACCTAGTGTGGCCTCCTTAAGCCTTATGTCTCACGTGAGCTGGGCAACAACGGAAGGGGTTTTTATTTACGCCCCCGTCAGCAGCTTCCCCGCACCTGCTTGACAAACTTGACACATCCCAGGTACAGGTACTCATGGCTGTAAGCCTCCAGCACATCCGAGTTGTTAATGCTCTTTGGCTTGATCATGGGGTGGCCAACCAGTTGGGAGGCGCCCCACACAAAAGGTAGGAATTGGTAGTCATCCAGGCCCCACACCCCATGTGACCCCGCCGGCTCAAGCCTGAGAGGACACGTCAAAGTGTGGGAGGGGTGTGGAGGGGGTAGGCAGCACGGGAGTCAGGCAGGGGGGAGTGGCGCTTCACAAACCCTGCCGCACCGTTTGCACAGCGCATGGCAATGCACACTTGTACTTTTTGCACGAGTGTTTTCACACAAACAGTTCCACACAAGCACTTCCTGCACACCCGCCCCTCACCACCCGCCCCTCAGCCCCCACCCACCAGTAGGTGGTCTGGATCTTGCGCATCAGGGCAACGTACTGCGCAAACACCTTGAGCACCAGCGCCTGCCTGTCCTGCGGCCCCACCACTCCTAGGCGAGCCAGGCAGTACAGTAGAGCGCAGAAGTTGGTTTCGTGGCCGGTCCCGTAATCGATGCGGGTTGCGTTGCCGAAGCTCTCCAAGAAGTACGGCGCGATCTCCTGCCCGCTGCCAGACAGCTGATCCGGCAGTACCGACTGCATAAGCGGCACAGCCTGGTCTGTCATACGGGCGTGCCAGACGCGGTACGAGGGGTTGCCGTACCGCAGGCCCTCCTTTTGAGCGGGAGGGATCTCATCGACCCAGGTGCTGAGTATGGACAGCACGTCGAGCAGCTTCTGGACAGCTGCCGACAGTTGGCACGCCTCGCTCACCTTCTTGCCCTGTGCACAGCAGTGGGTGCAGGGTGTCAGCCTACCTGCCAGGGTTTTGCCTTTGATCTAAACCCTTGCTTCAACAGCGCCGTTGTGTCAACAGCAGCTTGCTGACGGAATGCGTCACACCTCGCCCCTCCTGTGCCTGCTTTCAACGTTGCAGCTTGTTCCTGAAACTGGGTGCTGTTCTGCATGGCCTGCATGGTCAGAGATGCATCTCCAAGGGTGCTACATGGGCTGCAAAGGGCTGCCGCTGCCTGCCATGAGCCCACCTGCACGGCCTCGTTCAGGGACAGGATGAAAGCCATGAAGCTCTGCATGCTGGCGCTCTCCAGGCAGTGACGCAGGTCATCGGCTGCGCCAATGCGCTTGACCGCAGGCCGGCGGGGCCCTAGGTCACTGGGCGGAGCCACAGGCGTTGGCATGCATGGGCTTGGAACTGGGAGCGTGGGTATGGGCGCAGATGGCGCAGCAGCCCATGGTGCTCTCATCGCTCTTTTGCGCAGCGCAGGGACAGGCGTGCACACAAATTCTAGGTGTGGGGTGCCATACCCCTGATGCCCAACGCATCACCCATTGCAGGCGATACCAGCACGCATGCTTGCCACGTGTGTGACGACCGCTGTTCGCCGCCCGCCCTGTGTCCTGGTAAACGCACATTGACATCCTGTTGCCCTGTTGCATGCATTCCAGCATTGCTCCATCCCTGACCTGGCGTTCGTGCCCTGCCCCTCGCCTTCAACTGCAGGGAAGGCCCTGCTCGAACCAGCGCAGCACCGCATCAGTCAGGGCTGAGACAACATCCAGCAGCGACATGGCAGGCTTACCTGTCCTCACATACTTTGATGGTCGTGGCAACGCACAGCGAGTGCGGTACGCACTGGTTGGAGCTGGTCTCAAGTGGACAGAAAGGTACCTCAAGGTTGCAGGAGATATGGACAAAGTGCGCCCAGACTGCCTGTTTGGCCAGGTGAGGCAATTGACTGGTGCGGCCAGACGTTGCCGCTGTGGTAATGGCTTGCTTCAGCTTGCCTGTTAGAAAAAGGTGCATCACAGGGTCACGCGCATATGAGCAGAGCTCTGAGCGCCTGGTCCAGGCAATCTCGCCTGTGCAGTGCTTGCAGCTGAGCTGCTGAGGCTCTTCTCGGTTTCTTGACAGGATGGAGAGTGTTGAAGTCTACGGGGCGCCAGAAATGGCAAATGAGGCCCGCCCAATGGGATTAAAGGCTGGAGGCCAAAGCAGTGTATCCATACTGGATCGTGACAGCACAGGCGATTGCTGCCAAGCTGCATTGTGGGTTTTGCACAACTGCCTGAGCAGAGCCACTCCTTGATATGCCCAGCCCATTGCTATGCATTGCTTGCAACAGCCCAAGTCAGCATGCCTGTTGCTTTGCTGTCTGTTGCAACAGGTGCCATTGCTGGAGATCGACGGGCAGAAGATAGTGCAAAGCTGGGCGATCGTGCGGTACCTCGGGGCGAAGGACAACCTGCCGCCTGAGAGGGCATGGGTGGCTGACGCAGCTGCGGAGACGGTTCGGGACTGGTTCTCTGACGCAGGCCTGCTAGGCTTTGGGTGGTCGCCCGACCGTGCCCCTGCCTTGGCCAAGGCCGAAGCGGCAGCTGCTCGCTACCTTCCCGGCTTTGAGCGCGCACTCAAGGACAGGTATCTGACCAGGCCGCAGCCGTGCTGGGCTGACTTTCAGCTGCTGTTGGTGCTGGACTATACGGTTGACCTGCTTGGGGAGGGGGTACTGGAGGGGTTCCCCAAGGTCATAGCGCTGAGGGAGGGGCTGCGGAAGCTGCCAGGCATGCAGGAGTTCTATGCTTCAGAGCACTACAAGGGCCTGGTGGACCTGCGGTACATGATGGAGGTACGCGCTGCCCTGTCATCCGCAAAGGCATGATGGCTGTATGGAGAGTATTTTCGTTTCAACTTCAACGTTGCTAGACAACTGACAGAAGGTTTGACTGTGGGCGAGATGTGTCATTTTCTGCAAGTACGGCATTTTTCGTATTTTAGCTTGAGATTGTGGGCGGTATTCTGTATAGCAGCTGTGTTGTTGAGTTGCGCAGCTTGCATATGGTGCCATGGTCATGTGCAAGTGGTTGAGCTGGCAGTGAATGAGCAACACCCATGATGACGGGCTGAATTTGCAGGCTTTTCACACGCTGTGCCCATGCGCGTGTGCGCTAGTGCCTGCTTCTCATTGCTGTGCCTATACCGTCGTGCATGAACGTCTCCATGTGGCAGGCAGACGGACCGCACCAGGGCGGGCGCGCCTGTTTGCTTTGCGGACCAGCGCGGGTGCGCAATGCAGCGGACGCACACTAGCTGGCAATCGAGAAGCCGCGGTTGCATTGCAGTACATATATGCGCTTCAGCGTGGGCAACATCTTCTGGCAGTGCTTTGGGCACAAGGGCGGCAAACTTCGGCCAGACGAGCGTGCTGAGGTGCGTTCGCAGAGGTGCATCAAAGATGGCGCAGGTGGCGCATGACTTGCCTGCAGGCAGCCAAGCGCCTGACGCACATCCGCCTACGCATGCATGCAGCTTGGCTCGGAAGCAGCAGAAGGTGGGCATTATGGTTCGTCGCATGCAGCTGCTCAGGCAGCAGGCACGCCCAGTCCACGCAGCGCACCATGGACGAGTGTGCAGCCCGACCCCGATGCAGCACAGCGGTCGCCAGGCGGCCGTTTTGAGCAGGCGACGTCACCTTCCATGCACAGCGCTACCGCTGGCGCGGCCATGGCGCGGCGCAGCAGGCTGCTGCAGGCAGGGGGGTTCAGCAGTGGGCACCAGCAGCACGAGGATGCACGCACAGCCCTGGTGGCAGATGAGAACCCATGCGCCGTCACTCTTCTCTCCCTGGACTCTGCCAAGGTGCTCGCCCAGTCCCCAGCCAGCGTGAAGTACTTCTCAAGCGTTGCCACCAGCCGCAGCCGGCCGTTATCCAGTGATCACCTGGAGCTGGAAGCCCACCACCTCCTGGCCAAGCTGTTCAGCCTGTGCCCTCCAGAGCTAGCAGACGAGATGATTGAAGTGGTCAGGTCTGGGCGAGAATGGAAGTGCGTATTTGACGTGCCAGTGGGCACGCTGCTGGGCGGGGAGCAGCCGGAACAGGCACCCTCTGGCTCCCTCCCCATCGAATGCCCCAGCATGCATCAGCCATCCAGCTCCACGCCGAGTAGGACTGTCAGCAGGCATGCATCAGACATAGACAACCTGGAAAAGATGCCCTCAGTAAGGTCAGGGAGGTCCTTTGAAAAGATGCAGTCAGCAAGGTCAGGGAAGTCCTTTGATATGATGCCATCGGGCAAGTCAATAGGCGCGTCAGTGCCGGGGTCACCCGTGGCTACCCATGTGCCGATGACGGCGCTGCAGCTGTCATTGCAGCTGAGGCATCAGCATCAGCATCAGCATCAGGACAATGGTGCAGTCGGCGTTGCAGTGCTGGAGAGGACTGAGTCATTCAGCAGGGGCCAGACTGACAAGGAGAAGATGGCAGCAGGTGAGGCGGGGGTCGGCTGGCTTGGGGGAGGGGTGGCTTGGGATGGCTTGTGGCTTGAAATGGCTTGGGACTGGGGTGGAGATAGATGCAGGCACATGTCAGTGAGGGGTGCGGTGCGCAGGGCCACCCTCGGGTTTAGGGTTCAGGCTCCAGGAGGCCTACGAGTTTAGGGTTTAGGTTTTAGGGTTTAGGCTCCAGGAGGCCTAGGAGGCCTAACCCCTTGCACGCCTCACCCCTTGCCCATCTGCCCCGCTGCTGCCCCTCCTTCCCCAGTGGCGGACCGCCTGAGGTCAGTGTCCCGCCGCCGTCTGTCAACCATCCTCAACTTCCGTAACTCCTCGGCTACAGTACCTGGGGCCGAGTCAGACGGCAGCTCCCATGTGCCGCGTCTCAAGTCTTCCACCTCCTTCCGGCAGATTCCCTCCAGCTCCCTGCTGGCAGTAATCCCGTCAGGCACGTCGGTCACACTCTCGCGGCCGCACGTCGCTGACCTGTGTGGAGAGGAGCCGTCGTCGGCGTTCGCTCTCATCCAGCCGCGGCAGCCCCGCAGCAAGGCCCTTGGGGGCGAGGCAGCGGCGACGGCGGCAGGGCGGCGGCTGTCGGTCCGGACCTCCATTGACCCGCCGCTGACGGCGCTGCTACCTTCCGGGAGCCTCCGCAGGGCGCAGGCCCGCCGCAAGTCGCTGTTCTGCAGCGCAGCGGAGCGAGCGGGCGCCGCTTCGTGCCCCTCTGGCTCCCCTGCCAGCACCCCCGCCAGCACCGCCACCCCCGGGGGGGGCACCTGCGCCACCACGTCCGCCGGCGGCGCCTTTTCCGCCTCCACTGCAGCTGAAGCATCCTCTGCCCAGGCCTGTGGGAGCCAGCCGGGCACAGCTGCTGCTGGGGAGGGCCACGCTGCCCATGGCTCTGAGGGCGCTCAGGGGCCGCTCAGTCCTGGTTCGATCCAGACAACCGGCAGCGGGGGTACACCCAGGTGGGCGGCTTCAGCCACGCCCGGGGAAGGACCTACGCATGGAGGTTGGGATAGTGGTGGGCTGGGAAGGGACATGGCGGCTGCTTTCAAGCGGGTGGTGAGCGGGGGCTTGCGGCGGGACGGTAGTGGTGGGCTGAGGCGTGATGCGAGCAACGGACTGCGGCGGGACGCGCGGGGCAGCGGGGTGTTGCTCAAACAAGACAGCAGCGGTCTGCGCGGTTCCCCGCGCTCGCCCTCCTCGCCCCAGCACTGCCAGGGGGCGCGGTACAGCGGGCCGCCATCGCAGGCGGTCGCCCAGCAGTCGCCTCCACGGCTGCCGCAGTTCTCTACCACTGACCCTCAAGTGCCGTCGGTGTTGCATGGGTTCGAGGCGTTGACATCGCCATGCATGAGCGCACCTGCGGCGTGCGATCCTTGCTTGGAGGCGGCGGGGCTTGAAGAGCAGGGGCAGGGGTTGATGCTGGAACTGCCCGAGGGTCAGGAGCAGCAGCAGCAGCAGCAGCAGCAGCAGCAGCAGCAGCAGCAGCAGCAGCAGGTTCAACTGCATTCAGGGGGCGAACTGGAGTGGCAGCAGCAGCAGCAGGTCTCAGGGGAAGGGCATGAGCAGGAGCAGCAGGAGGTTGGAGCGCTGGGGCGCGAGAACCAGGAAGAAGGACTTCCACAGCAGCAGCAGCAGCAGCAGCAGCAGCAGCAGCAGCAGCAGCAGCAGCAGCAGCAGCAGCAGCATGCTGGGACAGGGCCAGGGGCTGCCACTGCTTATTCAACAGCAGGGGAGGAGTGGCAGCCTCCAATGTCTGAAGGAGCGGAAGGTCATTCAACAGCAGGGGAGAGATCGGGGTTATTGGCTTCTCAGGGAGCTGAAGGGGGACGGTCGGAGCCGGAGGTTGGCGTGGTCCCTGCAGAGCATGGAGGTGTGGCGGCAGAAGGGCTCAATTCAGCAAGTTTACACGACGACGCCCCTTCTTCAAAGGGGCAGAGCCCAGAGCTGCAGCCGGGGTCTGCTGCGTCCGGCTGCGCTGCTGCTGGACACAGCGGCGGCCGAGGTGCGTCTGGGTGTGGCGGTTGTGTGAGCTGTCAGCCACTGACAGCTGGCGACGCTCTGGGCTTTGGGGCAGCGGCAGCGGATGGGGTCTCTACTGGCTCTAGGCCGCAGCCGATGGAAAATGGTTTGGGGCATGAGCCAAAGCTTCCGGAATGTTCAAGTCCAGGTGTATCCGGTAGCGGCCCTGACTGCAGCGGTAGTGGCCCTGACGTCAGTCCACAGCGGCTGGAGAACGGGCTGGGGCAGGGGTTGCAGGTGACTGAGGGTGGGCCAGGTGGCAGGCGAGGAAGGCTACGCAGCGCCAGCTCCCGGCCGCCTGCAACTGACGACGGGGCAGCGGGGGAGGTGGGTGCAAATGCAGGCGCGGAGTTCGGCGGGCTTGCCCACGAGGGGAGGGCGCACACGGCGTGCAGCTCGCCCGGGGTCACGCGCGTGGTCGCGGCGGCGGCGGCGGCAGCGGCGGCGCTGCGGCATACCAGCTCTGGGGCAATGCCTAGCCCCCGCAGCGACCTGTCCCGGGCTGGGTCGGCGATGGCCAGCCGGCGGCCCTCCGGGGGGGCGGCGTCGGTGGAGGGGCGGCGCTACTCGATGGGTCTGATCTCCACCAGCCGCATGTCGGCAGGGCTGGGTCCGGTGGTGCGCATGTCCAGCGGAATATTCTCCGGGGGCATGGCGGGGCTGCCCCCCGCCGGGCGGTCCTCCCCCTGCCCCACACCTGTGTTTGGCCCTCCGTCGCCGGTTCGATCCCCGACAGTGTCGGGCGCGGCGTTGGCGTGGCGCGCGTCGAGAGGTGGTGCCCCGCTGCTGGTCGTGCATGATAACCCCCTAGCCACCCCTGCATCGAGCCCCATGCAGGCTTTCTCTGCGGGCGTTGGGCCCAACAGCCCCTCGCGGCTGCGGGTGAACGTGCAATCGCCCAAGCTGTCCCTGTGGCAGCACGACAGCGCAGCACACAGCACCGTATCAGCCCGAGAGAGCGGCTGCGAACGCTCCTTCAGCAGCCAGCTTCTGGCGCCGCTGTCGCCGGGCATGCATTCGCCCGTGCTGGGGCGGGACACTCTGTATGTCGCGCACAGTCGCTCGCTGCTAGCCCAGACCGCGCTCATACACAGCAGCATGTATCCAGGCCAAGCAGCAGAGAACGCGCTGAATATTGATAGTCGGCAGGGTGGGGATTCCTTCTCGCGGCCTCTGGCGTCTAGTTCCCTGCTGTTGGCGCTGCCCAACTCCTCGGCGCTGAACGGCTATGCGCACAGCTTCACAAGCCATATGCACAGCGCAGCGCTGCACACGGGGAGCTCCCCAGGGGTTAACGGGACTGAGCCGGCGCAGCAGGCCAGCATGTCGGGAGGGAGGGCGCTCTTCGTTGGGGTGGAGGCGGGGGTGGAGGAGGAGCGGGCCCTGGAGGGGGATGGGTGCGTTGACAGCGTCGCGGATGCGGCTGTGGCCGTGCCCGTGCCTGGGGACAGGGGGGCTAGCAGGCGACGGGAGGAGGCGGGGCAGGGGCGCCAGTCGCGCGGGGAGGTGGAGGCAGCCGAGGGGGCTGAGGGGGGGCCGCGAGGAGGGGCGCAGCGTGGCGAGGAGGGCGAGGTGCTGACTGGGGAGGGGGAGGAGTTCGAGGGCCTTCAGATCATGTGCTACCACGAGGTTACTGCAAAACCGGCCGTCGACCCGGTCACAAAAAAGTGAGTGCTGACCGAGTGCTGACTGGGCTGGGCGGTGATCCCGTCACCAACAATTAAGTGTGATCAGGGCTGTGTGGTGCAGCTGACTGTATCATACAATATGTATGCTGTGCCCCTCTCTCCCCTTTGCTCGCCCTCTCTCACCTGCTCGCCCCTGTTCTTGAGGTCACCCTGCTGCTACTAGACCCTGCCACGCCCCTGCCCCTGTGCTGACATGCCCCAGCCCCTGCCCTTGTGTTGACAGATGCCTCGCCCTGTCCCTGCCCCTGCTGTGTTGACAGATTAATT
>JAWZTI010001193.1:0-15658 GCA_039880955.1 Chlamydomonas urium | reverse complement strand
CCACCCATGAAATTCCATTATTCACACCTGCGACACATGCCCCGGCGGTCTTAATGAAGCAGGCATGCCGTGCAGGGGTGCGCTGCCCACCCTGGAGAGTTGCACGGAAGCTGCCACTGACGCTGCCTGGGATATGTGGCCTCCCGGGGGCGTCGTCATGCCCGTCATCATCGCCTGTGGTTATGCAGTTGGTTATGCAGGGGTTAGGTCAGGGGAAAGGGGAGGGAAGAATGTGGTAAAGAAGGGGAGATGTGTGGATGTACTTGTTCTACCGTACTTTCTTAGCATCCCGCAAGCCAGGTCTTGACCCACCCTCGCTCCAAGCCACAGTTCCAGGCCCACACCAAACCCCCACCACATCTGCTCAAAGTTCGTGGGAAAATACTTTTCTGAAATGTTTTCCTGAAGTTGCGTCCCTCAAGCCATCCTTGCCCCCCCCGTCAGTCTGAGCCGCAGCTCAAGGCCCACACCCATTTGTGGCAGCGAAGCAGTGATAGCCACTAGCTTGCACAGCTGCCGACCCAGCCACGCCCGCCACCCTCACCTGCTCCGAAGTCATGTAGAAGTGCTTCTCGGAAGTGTAACCTGAGCTGCGTCCCCCCAGCCACCCTTGCCCCACCGTCAATCTAAGTCGCAACTCGGACATTGGAGCAGGTTTCAGTCAAAAACCCCACCCAACCACGCCCGCCACCCTCACCTGCTCCGAAGTCGTGTAGAAGTGCTTCTCGGAAGTGTTCCCAGACGCCGGGGGTGGCCACTGCTGCCGCATTTGTATCGATGTCCGCCCCCCAAGCGGCCCGTGCTCTCTAGCAATCGTCGACGCCGAGACCGCCGCCAGGATCGTCCGGGCGGCATCGTAGGGCTTCGAGGAGTGTGGGGAGCGGCCCCCTGATCTTGGGATCCCCGAGGGGATGGTTCCGGCTTCTGCAGACAGCGCTGGCGCCAGCTGGAGTGCGGGGCAGGGGCAGACGGCGGCGGCAGGGGGCGGGGGCAGGGGCAGGGGCAGGGGAGGGGGCGGGGAAGGGGAAGGGAGGGGGGGTTAGGGGGTGTTATGGCCGAGGGGCAGCTCTGGGGCGCAGTGCACCCTCGTGGTTATCAAAGCTGAGGAAAATCCTAGCTGCAGATGGCTGCTGCTGCTCCTTTCGGCTGCCGCTGTTGCTGCTGCTCCTGCCGCTGTTGCTGCTGTTACTGCTGCTGCTGCTGCTGCTGCTGCTGCTGCTGCTGCTGCTGCCGCTGCCGCTGCCGCTGCCGCTGCCATTGCTGCTGCTGCCAGTTATCTACCAGCTCCAATCTTTCCAGCTCATTTAGAGTGCTATACAGATATGCATAGCCAGGCTGGCCCAACAGCCGGCGCAACAGCCGGCGCAACAGCCGGTGCAACAGCATGCGGTGTAACAGCATGCACCACCCGTCAGCGGCCAGCTGTGGGTCTGATGATATGCCTGAACTCACTGCCGCTGCATAGCAGCGGCTAGAACTTGAAGAGCTGCTAGATACGGATACAGGCTGATGTCCAGCTGCATCCAGCGCTGCGATGGCGCATGGCCGCATGGGGCTGCTTTGCATGGCGTGCGCTAATGCCGGCTGCTGTCCATGCTGCCATGCATGCCGCTACGTGCTGCAGGATCAACCACGAGGGTGCAGTGCATGGCCCCAGTGCATGCAGCCCCAGTAGCATGTTAGTTGGCGCCTTACAGTGGCAGTCGCATCTGCCTGTGGGCTGCCAATCGCAAAGCTGGGAGCACGGCTGCCGGGCGTGAAGAAGTTTTCGCTGGTGCCGCTGCCCGGCTGGGAGCCGCGTTTGAGCAGGGAGCTGCGGTAAAGGGTGCAGCTCACCACCTGTGTCTCGTTGTCCTGCGACACCCCCAGCGGGCTGCACACGCTGCCTGCGACGCCTGCGGCCACACAGGGTGCGCATGCGGGCGTGACGTCGAGCATTCGAATGGCTGAGACCAATTCTGTTGCTGGGGTGTTGCTGCTGTGCATGCGCATGCACTCCACGGCTGAGCCAGCTGCGCACCCATGGGAGACGCGGGCCGCGAGTGGCCACCACAGCCCATGCCGGGCTGGGGTGGTCAAGCACTGCCGACCAGCACCCGCCCTTCCACAAGTGTCCTCTATCAGCGGCTGTGCTTGGGCGGAATTCACGACCCAGTGGTGCGGGTTTGGCCAGCCGTGTGTGCAGCGGGGTCGAAGGGAAGGCAATTGGTGGCCGCACTGTCGTGCTTTTTGGACTGTAGTGTGTGACGCGTGCGCCGCTGCTACGAGACAGGAGCACGGGGCGCAGACTGGCGTGCGTGCGTGCGTGTCGCGGCTAGCCAAGTCCCCATCGCATCTCGGTCAGTTGTTGCGAGCCCACGTTTGGCCCTCCCACACCCTGCGGCCTGCCGCGCCATCCCTAGGGAATATTTACGCTGCGCTCGCGTTCTTCACGCGCACAAGCCCTGGCGACCATTGGCACCACAAGTAAAGCAAGGACGCCAACTTCAGCACGCTTATGCCCAGACATGACGTGGTCCTTGCGGCAACCACCAGCGGCGTTAGCTCGCAGTGCATGCGCGATGCCTGCCAACGCTGAGCCTTAGAGCCGCATCCTGTTGCGCCTGACAGAACAAACGGGTGTGCGCAACAGGCGTCACCCCATGCAGCGCTGACCTGATGCAGGAGACCACCACGTCAACGTCCACAGGGAGCGACGCCACCTATGGCGCGGTTGGACTGACAGACCTACGTCCTTGCAGTGCCCTCTGTAGCAGTATGGCTTGGCATGTGCACGTACTGGTCACATCTGGCAGCACATAGGCACATGACGCCAAGCACACATTACAGGCGCATTGCAGCATGCATGGTTGGGGTCGCCAAGCTGCGCAAGCGACTTGTAGCCACTGACCAGCACACTGCCAACGCACACTGCACATCAGCACCTGTCGTTGGCGATGTGCAGCTGTAGCTGCTTAGATGATGGCAAAGTTGAAGCTCAGAAGTTGAGCTACTCTTCTTGTGTTGCCCAGGAGTTAACCAAATGGGGCGTCCAGGCTTGACGCGGCCGACCCGGCCACTCACCTACCCACCTATCCTGTGCCGCTGACCTTCTGCAGCCATACTGTCATCAAAGCGCGGGACCAGGGAAGACTGCAGCCATTTAGCTCGTGGCGACAATGAGTGCAGGGGCAGTTGTCCCAAGGGGGCGCAGTGCAATGGTATCAAACAGACCACTGGTACGTGTCCTTGGTCACAGCAGCCCTCCGCGTACATTAAAGCAGAACCATGGCATGGGGCTAGCAGGGGAGGGAGTAGCGCATGGCACGTGACTTAACTCGGCACCAGTTATGTCACAGCTGGGGCGTGGCATGGGAGGGCGCTGCAGGCGGCACATCAGAGCAGGGGCGTGACATGGGGTTCAAGGGGAGGGGGCAGCAGGCGGCACATCAGCGCAGGGGCGTGACATGTGGCTATCAGGGGAGGGGGCAGCACGTGGCACATGACCTCACCTGCCACCTGCTATGTCAGAGCAGGGGCGCGGCATGGGGTCACCTTGACCTTAACAACTGCATAAGAGCAGGGGTATGGCATGGGGCCAGGAGGAGAGAAGGCAGCGGTTTGTGACCTCCACCCCCAACAACCACATCAGAGCAGGGGCATGGCATGGGGCGATGTGCGCGGGAGGCAGCACCGTTTCAGGCAAGCGGTTCTGACGTGCATGCCAAGTGCTGCAGATGAGTCTACCACTCAGCATGTGCGTCTGGGTCACATGATCCGCAGCTGCCCACCATGCTCTGTTCACATGTGCTCTTCCAAGAGCGCTGGAGCCGATTCGTCCAGCGACTGCCCAGCTCTCGTCTTGCCACCACCCGGCATGGCAGCATACCTCAGACCTGGCCCTGCATACCCCACTTGCGCTGTAATACCTCATCTGTGTGCTTGCACCAGCTGAGGGCTCTCTTGAATGTAGTGCTGGCGCAGTCCTCACAAAACATTCAGTCAGCGTACGAGAACGCTGTGCAGTCCCTGTTGCTGCAAAAGGTGATCATTACATCCGCGCTGTCAACAGGTTTCCACCAAGCGTGGACCTTGTGAGCATGCTCGCATGCGAATAACTGTGAATAGAGAAGCGCGAACGCAAAAGCTTCGTAGCCAAGTCAACGGGCTGCACGTGGGAACGCTCTGCTGATAGCACAGGAGTGGTAGACACCACACCGTTGCTTTTTTGTGTCGAGGTCCTGACCGCTGCAGCCTGCGTTCTCTGCTACCGTACAGCGCGCTGCTCTCTGCGCAAGCGGCGTCGCGACAGCCTGGTCACCGCTGAGCTGCCCGTCGACTCTTCTCGGTCACAAGCAAGCAGCCAAGGCTCCATCGCAACGCCTCACCGCGTGGAGCATCAGCAGCAGCAGCTTTCCGTCTAGCATACCAGCCTGCCATCTCAAGGGTCACCACCGGTCCCGTGGCACCCAGAACAGCCATGCCAGCAGTAGCGGTTGCCAGCACCAGTGCCAGGGCTGCTCCATGCAGCACGGCAGCATTAACTCATGCATGGCGCCGTGCGCTTCCTTGGTGCACCCCGGCCCGCAGCCCAGCGCTCACACGTGAGTCAAACCGCACATCACAAGCTTGCACATGCACCCATGCACCACCTTGAAGCAGCATGCGTGCTTTCATGCATGCTGCTTAGCCGGTGCTGCACCTGCCTTGTAGCATGCATGCTTGCCTGGTTGGGTGTGACGCTTGCCCATGCTTGGCGACCCACCATGCCTGCCATTGCCGGTGCCCATTCCCTGTCGCAGGCGTGAACACACCACTCCAACACAGCTGCCAGTTTGGTTGAACCCTCTTGCTTTCTCAGACTTTGTATAAATACCCAGCCGATAACCTGCCCTTCGTCCTGCCTGCCACCCACACACCCCCGTACTGAAGGAGGATAAGTTATCTGACTGACTGCAGGCAACAGGCAAGGTGAGCTCGTAGCAGTTTGTCAATCTACCCTCCCATCCTTCCCCCCGCCCCTCCCCCCCCACACACATCACAGGCTGTGCAGCTGCCCCTGACTCCCCCTCCTCTTCAGCCCCGAGTGTGGGCACAGTAGAGCGGCCTGAGGATATCAGCAAAATGGTAGTAAACGTGGCTCTGCCCTCCCGCACTCCCCCAAGGTGAGGGGTGGAGGGTCGCACTGGCAATCTGGGGTGTGGTACAAGTCAGTGCTTCAGCTGAGATGTATGTATGCTGTGTGCGGGAAGGTGTTGGCAAGGTGAGGAACCATGGCGGTCCTGCCCTCTCTCACACAACTGCAAGGTGGGGAATTCAGGCATGGCGCAAATCAGGAACAGAGCTCGTTTGTGCAGGTTGTTTGTAAACCAGTCGGCAAGGTGATGAGTCAGCGTGGCCCTGTTCTCTTATCTTTGGCGCCCCTGCTGCGACTTGTTTTCTGCCGTCAAAGTCAGCAGCCCCAACATGACAGCCTTGCCGTCGACAGCAGTCAGTGTGACAAGTACCTACTACCCTGGAATAACATACTTGCGGTACACAAGACGTATGCTACCCATGACCCCGCCCTTTCTCGTCTCCTGCATGACCCCTCCCTTTGTCGCCTTTTTCGCCCCTCGCCCCTTGAGCACTGCGTCCCCCTCCCCTTGCACTCCCCCCTTTCAGGACCCTCACCTTGCTTCACTCAATGTCAAGAGCACCCTCAATCGCCCTGAAACCGCATAACCATGGTATTCCCTCCCTCCCTGCGTCGCCCGCAGCACCCCTCGCCCCTTGAGCACTGCGACTTGATCCTCCCTCCTAGGCTCACTTGCAGCGCACTGACGCTTGTTTCAAAAGTAACAGTCAGCGCACTACCTGAAACCGCACACCCATGTGAATACCTCCCTCCCTCCCTCCCTCCCTCCCTGCCTGGCCTGCAGCACTCCTCGCCCTGTGCCCATCATCCACTCGACTGCTTTCCTGCAGCAGGAGCAAGCGGCACAACTGTCCCTCAGCTCCACAGACTTTGAGGTATGAACGCAGAAAGTGTGGGCAAGTGTATGAACATTGGGTGTGTGGGCAGGGGTGGGGAGGGTTTGTGTAGCATAAGTATGCCGCACAGCTGTCCCTCAGCTCTTCAGACTTCGAGGTGTGAAGGCAAGAAGTGTGGGCAGGGGTATGAACATTGGGAATGTGGTCAGGGGGGGAGTGTGGGCAGGGGTAGGGAGGGCACAGGTCTGTTGAGCAGGAGCAGGCAGCACAGCTGTTCCTCAGCTCCTCAGACTTCGAGGTATGAACGGGGGAGTGTGGGCAGGAGTACGAGCACTGGGTGTGTGGGCAGGAGAACGAGCACGGGGAGCGTGGGCAGGGTTAGAGAGGGCACTGGGTTGTTGAGCAGGGGCAGGCAGCACAGCTGTCCCTCGCCCCTCCTCCCTCCCCTTCCCCTGGGGCCCATTCCCTCAACAACCTTCCCTCACCCCTGCCCCCACCCCTGCCCTCCCTCCTCCACCTCCTCCTTGCTATTACAGGACGCCCCTCCCACCATGAGCCGTTCAGTCAAGCCACTTGAGGAGACACCTTATGAGGGCAACCTACTGCAATGGACACTCAAGAAGGTTGATCAGAGCCTCGACGAAATAGAGCACCACCCCCTGCCCCTGCAGCAAGAGCTGTATGATATCAGCAGGGGCCCAGTGGGGCAGGCGACGGGCAAGGGCCTGCAGGCAGCTGCTGAGATTACAGTCAAGGTGCGTGGGGAAGTATGGACAGGTGTGGGTTTGATGCTTGTATGACATCAGCAGGGGCCCAGTGGGGCAGGCGACGGGCAAGGGCCTGCAGGCAGCTGCTGAGATTACAGTCAAGGTGTGTGGGGAAGTATGGACAGGCACATGACATCAGCAGGGTGCCTGCTGCCCCTGAACCTGCCCCGCTGCCCCTGCTGCCCCTGGCCCTTCTGATCACCTGCCCCTCCCGATGCTTGGCGCCTTCCCTTAACGCCCTCACCCACCCTGGTCCTGCTGATGCTCCCCTCTCCTTGTGCCTTCAACCTCCCTGGCCCTACACCTCCGTTGTGCACTTTGCCCTCACCCTGCTGTTGCTCGCCCCCTCCCATGCTTGGCGCCTTCCCATGACGCCCTCCCCGGCCGTGCTACATCTCCATGCTTCTCTTGCCCTCACCCCGCTGCTCATCCCCCCCTTCCATGCTCATTACATAACAGGTGGGCATGGAGGCTGCCAAGGCAGTGGCACCTGTTGGCAAGTAAGTGTGGAAGGACTAAGGACAATGAAGTGGGGGAAAGGGCAGGTGAAAGGGGGTTAGGGCTTAGGGGTGCCGAGGAAGACTGCATGCTGTGGGCGAAACGCGCACTGAGGTAGACTACAATCAACTAGCATCGTTCAAGGAGGGAAAGGACAGGTCAGGGGCACAGGGGGATGCTGAATGCTTTGGGAGGGAGGCTGATGGGGCAGGTCAAGTGGGGACCGACGAAGACTGTGTGCTGCTAGGGGCAATGTCAAGGGAATGTTAATACGCACAAAGGAAGACCGCATGTTGGGGGCAAGGCAAAGGCAGGTCAGCGCGGTCAGCAAGGGATGCACGGCAGCGCGCTCACGCATGTCACCCACACACAGCCTCCAACGCTGTGCAGTCGTTGCTTTGGCATTCACCTCTGTTGCGCCCCTCGTTGCGTAGGTGGGCGCTGGTCAATGGCACCAAGGCGGCGGTGGGGCTGATTCAGATGGCTCTTGTGGAATCAGCCAAGGCTAAGGAGAGGGAGAAGAACAAGGGCAAGAAGAAGTAAGGGTCGTTGTAAGGATAAGGAGAGGGACAAGGACAAGGGCAAGAAGAAGTGAGGGGCAGTACGGTACTGAGAAAGGACTTTAGGGGCAACAAGGGTGCAGGGGCCGTTACGCGGCCAAGGATAAGCAGCTGGACGGGCATGAAAGAACGAGGGGCCGTTCAGTCCGAGACAGTGCAGGATGGCCTTGGGGGCAAGAGCGGTGCATTCGTTAAGCATATCATAACCAGCTCTTCACATCTTCACATCTTCACATCGGCTGGTAGGTAGTGCCGCCTGGCAGAGCCGACCAAAGCTTGTGCCTGTAGGCGCCATGTGTGGAAAGTGTGGGAGCGTGCTTACGCCAGGAGGATGGGCAGGGGTTGGGATTGGTGGAAGTGGGGCGAGGAGGCATTGGGTGATGGAAGGGAAGGAACCATTGGTGCCAGCAGGAAGCCAAAGCTGCACCCTCAGGGCAAGGCTTGCGCAGGAGAACAAGAAAGAAAGAAAGACGCCCGTGGGCGTGAGTCAAGGAAGAAGCGTAGTCTGCAGGCAAGCCTGCCCTAGACAACACCGATTGGGCAGGGGTCGGGGGCAGACGCGTGGTGCGCAGCTGTGCTGCCCCCGCACCCCACTGTGAAGCAGTGCTGTTGGCAGGGGTCAGGGGGCAGCGCGGACGCTGCTGCTGCTGAGCAGAGACGCAGAGGCTAGCGAGTGCAGGTGCGAGACCTCTTGCAGATGGGGTGTGTGAACGTGTGTGAGAGACCAGCGTGTTGAGGGTCGAGAGTGTGCTGAAAGAGTCTAGACGGCATGTTCCGCAAGTGTGAGCAGTGGGGGGTGCAGCGCCTGCAACGTAGCATCTCTGGGTGAGGCGCCGTTGGCAGAGTAGGGTAGGGAAGGGGATGGAAGGGAAAGGGACTTGGTGCAGCACTTGCAGCAGGCTATACAAGCTGGCTAGCCAGCACGTCTTTATGGCAGGCGAGAAACTGAGGCAGTTGAGAAAGGTGCTCGCAGGGCAGGCCCACCACTACGCAGGGGCCGCCTGGTTTTGATTTAGACTTTTTCCAGCTAGAGCGCTTTCAGGTAGCGCAGCTGTGCCCCAGTTTGTTGCAGACAAATTTTTTGGCAGAGCGCGACAGTTTTGTTTTTACCCTATCCCATGTGCGTTTTGTGGTTCCGCACTTGTAACATCAGCACGCCAGCTCAGCACGCGCACAGCAGGAGGACACCCCCCAAGAAGCTGGCTCAGCGCACTTGCATTGAACACCTGCAAGCAGAGCCTGCGCCGCAAGTTGTGCGTGTTGCCCGCCAGGATCCAGGCTCAGTTCGCGGTGCCGCACTTGGCACTGCTTCCCATTGGGCAGTTCCCAACCCATACCCCACGCCCCAGAGGGGCGCAGCCTTTCTTTCCTTCTTTATTTTCTCAGTTCATGGTGCCCATGCAGAGAGTCAGCGTTTCAGTCCTTTGTAAGCATACGGGACAGGAGAAGACCTCGATTGCAGCGGGTTGCCCTGCCTGTCTGTGACCTTGCACCTCAACTACCCATCGTCCTCTTTCACTGCTCTGCACTTCAATGCTGGCCCCATTGCTGGGTCGATTTGGTGACTGCACCCCCTTCTTCAGATGTATGCTGCTTAGCAAGGAGTCCTAACTACTCAGAGGACACAGTGAGCATTGTTGGGATAACCAGCTGAGCTCACTGACAGCTTTGGGTCTTGGTGCAAGGGGCAGCTCTGGATGCACATCACCCTTTCCTGCTGCTGAGTTGGCATGCTATGGCTGCTGTGTGACACACTTCATGTTGGCAATGGATTCTGCTTCCGGCAAGGGGACAACCTACTACATCCGGATTCTTAAGGAGAATGATTAGGGGACCCCTGCGAGGCAACAGAATGTTGGTGGCTGCCCTGGTTGGGTCTTGCAGCCACTTCACTGTGCCTGATTGCACGCTGCCCATGGAAGAAGTGCCCATGATCATGCACGCTATGCAGGTAGTGGTGGGCAGGACTCTGACTAACACACGCTGCAGGTTGATTCCTTAAACCGGTCCCTCCGTGGTCCTGCTGCTTGCCGCAGTGCCGCAGCAGCTGCGCCAAGAGCAGGGCACATGGCGGCACCTGTGCCCGACCCAAGCACCCACCACTTATGTCGTGCACATGAACAAAAAGCGTCCCACGGATTCGTGATCGCAGACGCAAGAACGGCCCTATCCGGTGCTATGCCGGCAGCGTGGCGGCTGTGAGAGCCATGCTTTGCTGGGGAACAACCTGTGCAGCAGCAGATTTGGTGGGCGCTTGCAAGTGTGGACCGAGAGCTGGGTTTGTGCAACCGTTGCACTTGCTGGGCCCTCTATCACCAGAGTTCAGAGAGCAGCCGCAGCGCAGCAACACCGCGCGTGCTCGTCGTGTTTGTGAGCCAGAGCAGCGAGCGAGAGAGAAGAGAAGGAGACCGCCTACACACCTGTGCACAGGTCCCAGCCGCGCCTGCTGGAAGCTCGCTGCCTCGCAGCTTGAGCTCGCATCGCCGGTCACTTTCAGGCAATCAACCCAGCACACAGGCACCATCCGGAGGCGCTGCAGGCAAGCTTGGAAGGGAGGGGTCCGAGGCACCTTCGCAGCCCTTGCACCGCACCCTGCGCCCTGCGCTGCGGACATGCACGGTGCATATGGCACTTCTGCGTTTGCATTCGGGAGCCTATTCCGCACGCATGACCGGGAGAAGTGACCGAGCTTCCATGGACCAACTTTCCTCCCCGCACGCGGGCTGTAACGAGGCACCGGCCGCCTGGCCACGCCGCAGGCTGCATGCATGCACGGCACAGAACATGTTCCAGAATTGCTGCGGCCACGGCGAGCCAGCCTGCAACCCTTCACCCTTGCTTCCAAAGATCATGAGCACCCTTCTGCAGCACCTCCACGGACTTGGGCCTTGGCCTCAGCACCTGCACGTCTCTTAAATTTGCTAGTTGCTTGCTGGCAGTGCCTGCGGGCCGCCGGCGCTGCCTTGCCATGCTGACGCGACGTCCTTGGACAAGCTTCTTCTCCCTGATAGTTCCCATGTAGCCCATCTGCAGCGGCCCATCACCCGCCGCGTCACCCTACTGATATGCGCGATTGTTTGCTCATTCCGCCACCGTGCCCGTATCCACAGGCCTCGCAACAAGGTATCGCAACAACAACACCAGGTCCGAGGTCCCAAGTTTCGTCGTCGTCCCTGTTGTTCAGCACTTCCCAAGCTCCGCAACAGGATATCATCACCATGGCAAGCGTCGCAACTGACTCCCGCGCCAGCGCCAAGCACAACTTGTCCTGCGCCGAGGTCGGGCCCAACAAGCGGCCCAAGCTCGGCGCTGCTCCTGCTACTGCAGCACCCGCTGCGCCCGCTATGCCGTGGAGCATGCCTGGCGCGCCCGGCGCTGCCGTGCAGCCCATGGGCCCTGGTGCTCCCATACCCTTCTTCATGCCGCCGCCCATGATGCCGCCGCCCATGATGGCCATGCAGGCATGCATGATGATGCAGATGCAGATGCAGGCGATGCAGTCCATGATGCAGCAGCACCAGCAGCAGGGGGGCGCCGAGGGCAGCTCCGCCAAGGCGCAAGCACCCACCACGCCCGCGGCAGCAGCAGCCTCCTCCCTCGGCTTCCCTCTGCCCTGCTATCCGCCCTTTCCGTTCCCCATGCCCATGGCCCCACCGCCCATGTGCTTCCCGCATGCCATGCCCGGCTCCGCGCCGCTTCCGGTCCCCCATGCGGCACCCGCCATGCAGCCTGGAGCAACTGCCACACCCGCACCCGCACCCGCAGCAGCCCAGCTGCAGCCCGCACCACAGGCCTCGCTGCCTCAGCAGCAGCAGCAGCAGCAGGCGTGCGCACCTGTCCCCGCCATGCCCAGCCACCAGCGGCAGCAGGCCCCCGCCGCTGCGCCCTTGGAGCAGGCAACCGCGTCCTGCACCATCCTCAGTGATAAGGACTTCGCTGCCTTCATTGACAGCTTCGTGGGCGATGAGGACCAGTGCATGGGCCTGGGCAGCGCATTGCCGCAGGTATGAATGGGTGTGGGGGGCTGAGGTCGCAAGGTTGCTGGTGTGGGCAGGGAGGCAGGGGCTGGGGTGATGGTGGCTGGCAGCAGCATGGCAGCAGCATGGCGCAAGGACATGCAAGCGTTCGGGCAGGTACAAAGCATGCAGAGACAGGACTGAAGTGGCTGATGTGTTCAAGCCATCCGCCAACCCCTGGACTGCTTCGCGGCGCCCTGTCTCATGCTTTTGATGCTGTCTGTAAATCCCCATACTCATTCGGTGCCCTGCCTGCTCATGCGCTGTCCCTGTCCACGCAGGCCTGCGAGAGCTTCAGCCGGCAAAGCAGCAAGGCTTCCTCCGGCTGCCTGCTGTCGCTGCACGAGCAGCAGCAGCTGCAGCAGCAGCAGCACATGGCGGCGCTGGGCGGTGGCGGCAGCGTACGCTCCTCCTGCGGGTCCGATAGCGCTGAGGACGACTTTGCCTTCTGCCTGGACGACCTGCTGCCCCTGGATGCGGTCGAGGCGCAGGTGAGGCCTTGCAACAGGTGTTGCGGTGATGTTGCGGGTGTTGCGGGGCTGTTGCTGGTGTCGCAGGGCTGTTGCTGAAGGCTGCGAGGCGATCGCGGGCTTCACGCTTGATTCGCCTCTGAAGATGTTGCGGTCGCAAACAACCTGCCTTGCCTTGCCTTGCCTTCCTGTGTCCGCCCCCCCCCGGCCGCCGCTTGCGTCGCCTTGGTTCCTACCTCCTGCGATTCCCAACCACCTGCGATTCCTCCCCACCTGTGCAGGTTGAGTCGAGCTTGGGCAGCTTCACCAGCCCCACCTCCGGAAAGGCACCCGAGTGCCGCCGCCCCTCCCGCGCCTCCCTTCTGGAAGGTTCCGCCGCCCAGCTGCTTCTTCAGGAGGAGGGCGGCGAGGAGGCTGACCTCATCTTCGGACTGGGCGCCCAGCTCGACGGGCTGCTGCCCTGCTGCTAGGAACAAGCATCTGCCCTGCTACGCAGGGCAAGTGTCTGTCCTGTGGGCAGGGATGAGGGTGCAGCGGACACGATGCGTGGTGTGCGCAAGAGCGTGTGGCCAGGATGCAAGATGTGATGCGAACCAGCTGCTGGAGTGTGGAGAGTGTGATGACGTTTGGGAGAGGAGAGGCGATGGTTGCAGTGGTGGCAGTGCTGGCCAGTTGATGGCAGTTGACCGTCGTCGGTGAGCAGTTGCCTGTGGCTTATAGAGGACACAAAACATACACGCTTGAGGAGGAGGTGGCTCCTGCATGGGAGCAGGCACGGAAATGTGCGGGTGTGTGTCTGGGAGAGAAGTGGCCTGTAGAACCAGGCCTGTGTACTGCACCGTGACGGGGAAGCTACTCAAGGAGACAAAGAAGAGAGCTGCAGGAATGGGAGGAGGAGGAGGAGGAGGGGCGCATGAGTTGTATGTGATGAGCTGCTCATGAGCAGCAGTCGTTGGACTGACCAGAGGGTATGAGGCGTGAGGCGGGCCCTGATGCTCGGGTGCACTGCATCGCGCCCACCTAGCAGCAGCCTTGCTTCGCTGTGTTGCGCAGCTGAGAAGAAAAAAGAGAACATGCACCCACCCGCAGTGTATGTCCCCTGTATCTGTGCGAGTGTAATCTGTGCAGGCAAGCATGCAGAGGCACTTAGGCGCGCCCCTAGGGGGCCTTGTGTGAGCTGCAGCCAGTTTTGGCAAGGGGAGCGGGCCGGCACGTTGGTATCGCTGGCATCATTTGCAATTGTGTACATGGCAAGACAGGACAGGTCACCCCTTTTCATGTGTGCGGGCGGAGCCGAGTGCGAGGCCAGATGTGTGAACAGAGGCGTGGCCACAGGGTTGACCGCTGCTGCCCGCAAGGGCAGGACAGTGATTGTGTGCATGGCACGAGGCGTGTAGCAAGAGATGCGCAGGCGCATGTACCTACCTAACAAAATCTCAAAAAAAGGAAAATTTAGCTTGTGCACGCACACCCCTGCTGGTTTCAGGTTTACGTGTGTAGGCCGCAGCAGGTGTTGTGTGTTGTGTGGGTCTGTGCATGGGTTTTTTCCAAGCCAGCTACGCCTGGATGTAGCCTAAGACCAAGGTATACCCTGTTGCCCAGGGCAGGCAGGAGGAAGGGCGTTTTCAACCCCTGCCCTGGGGCAGGCGCAGGGATCAGGGCCCATTGCCCCGCTTAGCCCCGCTCGGGGTTTAGCCAACTGCAGGGTTTTGCCCCCGCTCCACGCCCAGGTATCAGGCGTCATTCAGCGCCAGCGCGCACCTAGCAGCACCTTTGTCCATGCAGTGCGCCCCCAGCCCCGCCACCAAGTTCCCACAGCTCTACCCCTTCCCTTCTCCTACCTCCTCTGTCGCTGTCCCCCATCCTCTGGCGCTGCCACCCTCGGGCGGCAGCGCCAGCCCGAGGGCGCACATAGCCCCCCCCCTTCCAGGGAGGCCAGGCCTGCTTCCCATGACTCCGTGTGATGTCCGTGCTCTGTTACTTCCTGTTTCTTTTTTCCGTGTCACTGGCCGCCCAAGGTGTCCCCTGCTCCCGGTGAACTTGGGACAGGCGGACTAGGAGGCCGGGGGCAGGTGCACCTGCTAGTGCACGCGCTCCTGCAGGGGCAGCTGCCCCTTCCTGCCACCGCCTAACCTCACCCACCACCAGGTGTATGGGAGCAGCCTCGGTTGCACGCCATGCTTTTTGTGTTGCGGCCGCTGCAGTATGGGGTGGCGGCGCGGCCTGCAAAGGCCGCCTCTTGCACATGCCCCGCCCCGCCTGCCCCGCACATACTATAACACTGCTTTGGTAGTTGCTGTGCCTTCCAGACACTTGCCCACCCCCCTCTGTCAAAAGACGGGGCTCAGCGTCACTGCCGGTCCCGCTTCCCCTAAAGCAGACCCTTTTTGAGGCCAGGAGCACTGGAACGCGAGCCCCCCTCTGGTGTGTGAGAGGATGCGCCGCTTCTAGCATTTTGATTGATGTGGCACTGTGAAGGTTTTCTCAGGCGTGTGATGCGCTTTCCCTCCCCCCTTGTAGACAGGGGCGCAGGTTGTGGTGGTGTTTCTGTTACGCGGACAGCGTGTGCCTTGATATCCCTGACCCTGACATGAGTGCTGTCACGTGACGCGACACTGTCCAGTACTAGGTGCGACCTGGACCCCAAAGGTGATCTGAACTCTCAAGGGCAGCCTCAGCACTATCGGCACTTGATACTCCACAAAACCAATGTTCCTGAACCATATATGGTTATATAACCCCAGCTGCGAGGCAAGAGTGAGGACGTCAGTTACAGGAAGGTTTCAGCCAAACGTGGTGATCTTGAAGCACAGGGCAAGAACATGGAAGCAGAAACTCCACTCAAACGGCAGTGGCAGGGCTGCTAGCTAGGCCTATCGGGCTGCTAGCTAGGCCTATGGGGCTGCAGCCTTGCAAGCCCCAGTCGGGGCTCACACTGTTTGAGTCACACCGCATGACTACCACCTAGCAGGTAGCAGCAATAGCAAATGGTCCATCTGCTGTTGACGTCAAGCATGGTCGTCGACCATGGTCCATGCTGCGTTGACTCACTGCGGCTGGCAGCCATGCTGCGCAGCCGGCTCAGCCAATGGGGGACGGGGCTTGTGTCGAGCCAGCTGGCTGCAGCGCTACTCAGCTAGCTGCAGCCTACTCAGCTTGCTGCAGCTGTCTGACCTATTGTTCATGTGCATGTGGTACATGCTGCTTACAGTACTTACAGCTACAACCTTTCTTGATACACCAAAGGACATGCATGGCAGCGCAGGTGCAACCTTTCTTCCCCGGCTGCCCTACATATGTGCTGAGCCAAGTCATCTCCTCGCCGATGCTGCTGTACCGCCTACGCTGCCTGTGGCCCACTGTGGAGGTACTGCCCAACGATGACAGGTGGGGGG
>JAWZTI010001192.1:0-15661 GCA_039880955.1 Chlamydomonas urium | reverse complement strand
CCCCTGCCCCCGGCCCCGCCCCTACCGCCGCCGCGCGTGCCCCTTGCTGCACTCGCTTCAGCCCCCTGCTCGGCCGCGGGCGTTGGCTGGGGCTGCCATGCGACGCAGATCTTGTGTGCGCCCTGCTCGCGCTCCTGCATTCGCGTGTCCATGCGCGGCAGCTGCGTGTGGGTCCTGAAGAACTCGTGCACTGCCCTGCGTGTGTCCTTGCTGTCACTGGGCTCTAGCAGCACCTGCAGCCCCCCTCCTGCCAGCTTCTCAACAGCGCCCAAGGCCTCAGCCACAGCCCTCGCAGGGGTTGCGTCTGGTGCAGGGGAGGCGGAACCCTGGACATCGGTCTCAGCCGCAGCGACGGAGACTGGTGCTGACTCTGAAAGGGCTGCGGCCGTTGATGCTAGCTCTACCGCTGACTCTGATGCGGGTCCTGATGCGAGCGTAGCTGTGTCGGCATTTTCAGCTGCTGCTGCTGCTTGTGCTGCTGCTGCTGCTGCTGCTGCTGGGCTGTCCTGCTTTGGCTCAGTGGCTGCTGCGATGGCCTGGATCAGCTGCAGTAGCAGCCCCGCGTTCTCTGCACCTGCAAGCCTGGAAAACGTGGCAGCGATGTCCGCCGCTGCCTCTGCCAGCTGCTGGCCACTCAGCGGCGTGTGAGCAACCTGGGAGAACAGGGAGGAGACACAAGCGGTCGGTGTCCTGAACCAGTACAAGGCATAAGCTTGAGCGTGCATGCAGGAGCTGGTCCTTCAGGTCAGCCAGAGGCACCTTGGATGCAGCTGCAGGTGGTGCCAGGGTCGTCAGGTGAGCTACATTGCCCTCCAGATCCACCTCGTTGACCTGGAAGTCACGAAAACTGCAGTAAAGGTGCGTTGCATGAGGTGAGCAGCCAGCAAACCACCTGTGGCCTGGCGGCTGCAGCATCGTATTGGGGCTGGCTTGAAGATGGCTTGTATCGACTGAAACTGCGTGGCGGCGCCGTGCAATGGCATTTCGCACCGGTGTTTGAGAATGCCGGTGAACCCCGGGCCATCGGTGGTGTACTCAGTGATGCCCACCTCCTCCTCGGCGACCGACATGGCTCGCGGGCACAGTTGCATGACTTCCGGGACTGTTGATAAGAGCTGCCTGTTGCGCCCCACACCCGTCACACCTCTGAAGGGGAAGGTTGCCTCACGATTGCCCAGTAGCCTTGCAGCAATGGCCGCCGCACTGCTGCCCCGATGTGCGCCTCTGGCTGTCTGCCAACAACGATCTTTTGCTGCTTGCGTCCCTTCCACCTCAGCGCCGAGAGTAGCTTGCTGGAGGCCACGCCCGCATGACAGCAGAGCAAGCATGCAGCGTTGCAGGTCTGGGTTTGGAGAGCTGGACCCCATGGAGAACCTCAGCAGGAGCGCCATCTTCCAGAGCGATGTTGTGCGAGCAGAGTTCACCAAGTGCGTTGCTCCTACAGCAGCGCACACACGCGGGCTCAGTGCTGAAATGTAAAATCTACACATGCACACAATGCCCAGCGCCTGGTTCCTTCAACATTTGCTTTGATAGAGGCACGTAGGGTGAATGGAGCATAGCTCAGCTCGCCCGTCTGCAGGCTGATGCAGGACCTCGGCTCTTTGAGAAGCATATCAAAGAACTTCCCAGAGTTTGACCTGGAGGGCAAGCGCATCTACCTCGACCAGGTCAGAGGCACCTGCTGGGAGAAGGGCAGGGGGTGGGAAACATCTGAAGGGCAGGGTGAGGACAGCAGCAGGGTGAGGGTAGGTGACGGCCACCGCAGCCCACTGCAGGCGACAACGCCACAGACAGGGACATCGCAGGGTTTAGAGCTGGAGATGGAGGGAGGAGGAAGGGGAAACGTGGCTTACCATGATGTCCACTGCATCAAATGCCAGACCCCAACCTCCAAGTATCTGGCTAACATGTCTCCTGCCTTTGTGTCTGGCTGACGTTGATGATGGGCCGGCCTGTTGCCGACAGATGGAGCAGGCCGCCAGTAGCTACGAAGTGTTCATCAAGCGTCTGGAGCTGTCGCAGGACCCCGCAGCCAAGGAGTACCTGAGGGGCACCAATGCGCAGATGCTTAATGCAGGTGAGTTGTGGGGCCCTTGCTTTTGCTGATCCATTGCCTTGGGTTGTTTGGGTTTTTGCACCAGCAAAGCCCCACCTGTACATTATTATTTAGCTGTCAGCATAGCTTGGCGCTTGTACTGAGCGTGTGGTGCTGGTGTGCTTGGTGGGGTGCTGCCGCAGGCTTCTCCCTTCAGATGATGTTTGACGGCCTGAAGCAGACCATCGACATGTACCGCAAGGCAGTGCAGGCCGAGGAGATGGCGATCGCAGACCCCATCCTGCACCAGAAGTTCAAGCAGGTAGGGCAAATCGCCTTTCGTCAGCCAGCATAGGCATGCAGCCTATGAAACATGCGCGGGACACAATTGGATCTGTGTTGCAGAGTGTTGTCCAAAACCCGACCTTGCTTGCTGACCTTGAAGGGGCCACACTGCTGCTGCTGCTGCTTCCGCTGCTTGTAACTGCACCCTGCAGGAACTCAGGGCGACGTGGCATGGCAGCGGCATGAACTTCCTGGACATAGGCGACATCTCGCCCGAGATTGTGTGGAAGGCGCAGAAAGACCCGGAGGTGCGGTAGTGCATGGGGAAGCCCTGTATGCTCGCAAAGAAGAAGAAGCTAGGGGAGTTCCTGATGCAGTGATGCTTGCTGGGTCTGAACATGGCCCAAACATCAATGTCAACAATTTGTGTTGGCTGTGCTCGCGTGCTTCCCTCCCACAGTTTTGGAAGGCAATCAAAGAGATCAAGACTGACCCCTCGGTACGTGGTGCCAAGCGCAACCCACACAGCTGTTGCGACTTGGGTGATGTAGATTCCTGTTGCAGCGATCTGCTTTTGAGCTTCTGTGCTGCTGCCCCCCTGGATGTGCAGAAGATGGCTGCGTGGATGCAGCACCCTTCAATTGGACCCGTGAGTAGTTTGCTTTTCAGATAGTCTCAGTTACGAGCAGGAGCTGCCCATATCCACAGAAGAGCAGCGGTGGCCAGCCAGGACTAGCGAGTGCACTTGGCGGCGCGTACTGCATGCTGACGGTGTACCTGCTGCTTTCATCTGCCTCGTGATGCAGCTTGTGAAGGAGATGATGAACGCTTACATGAAGCAGCAAGGGCTCTGATTGCATGACCCTGCTGCTGGTTGTTCCAAGCGCCTGGCAGCACTTTAATGTGGTCTTTCTCTGAGGTATGGAGGTGCTGGGTGGTGGGACTACTGACGGAACTGCTGCGCAATGCAGAAGTGTGACAACAGCGCAGCACAGGCGAGTGCCATTGCTAAATACGTTGACAGTCACTGGATGTCGGGAGTTGATAATTGGTTTGCAAAAAACAAACCTGCTGAACAGAGCAGATCATGTACATCTCAAAGCAGAACGCCCATGTAAGGACATGCACAAGAAGAGGTTTGCATGCTATGGCAGGACTATCAATCCTAGCAAACATTTCATTTGGCATTCAGCAAGTGGCACACATGACTCTCAGAAATAGCGGCCTGCATGTGACACATTCAATAGCCCTGGTAAAGTAACCATACTTGACTCAAAACAGGAAAGCAGCCTTGCGGTCATTCATGGCGAACCCCCACAGCATGCATTAAGTTTGCAACAAACCGCTCTCGTGGGCTCAGCTGCGCACAAGTTGTAGCATTCAGAGTGTAGCAACCGCCGTCTTCGTTTGAGCTCAGTTCGTGGTGGGCAATGGATCCCTCCCACCTACAAGATCCAGCCGTGAGTCTTCAAGAACATCCTTAGGTACAGTGACAGTACCGCCAGGATGCACAAGCCCACATACCTGCAGCAAGGCACACAGCACAGGCACAGGCCAGCAAATGAGCTACAAGGAAGAGTAACAAAGCATGTGAAGGTTGCTCTTGTGCTTGTCTGTGAGCTGACAGACGCTAAGGCAGGTGGGCCCATCATGCAAGGCAATGAGGATGCGCGCAAGCAATTTGTGACAAGCCGTGCTGTCAAGCTGGTGGCCAACATTGCCCCGCACATGCATCACGTCACACTTACTCGACCAGGATGACGATGACGTCGAGCGTCAGCGCCCCTGGGTCAACGCCCAGCGTGAGCAGGAAGCGGTCGCCGGGGTAGCCAACGACAGGCGGCAGGTCAGCAACTGACAGCGTCAGCGCCATGAAGCGGATCTCGTTAATGACCAGCGCCTCCCACGCCCAGCGCAGCGGCGACACGTAGCAGATCCAGCGCAGCGCCCAGTGCATATACTCCTTGTTGGCCAGGAAGCCAGAGAACAGCGCAAAGATGAGCAGCAACGTGGTGGTGGTGACGATGACGCGGCCAGGCGCGCCCAGCAGGTTGGTCAGCAGCATGACGAATGCTCCGATGAGCGACGTGAAGCCCGCCAGCACACCCAGGAAGATGGTGAAGGCGGTGGCGGAGTGGCGCAGACCCATGATCCAGTAGAAAGGTGTGCAGTAGAGCATGGAGGGGATGGTGCGCAGCAGCAGGCCGTCAATCACGAGCTTGTTGATCATGTAAGTGGCGGGGGAGTAGTAGCCGCGCGCCAGCTCGCGCTCCACCACCTGGCGCTCGTCCAGCATCATGTCCATGGCGCTGAGGGAGGGGAAGGCGAGCACGTTCGCGGCTGCAGGGGTGGGGCGGGCGGGGCGGAAGGAGGGATTGATGAGGGGCTGGTCAGCAACGCTCGAGTCAACAGCACAGTGCCATTGCATAAATAGGATTGCACAGCCTGTGCTGTCAGCCATCTCAGTGCCCTGCAGCTCCTACAATGTAGGACCTACATGCACACAGCACGTTTGATCACGATCTCCGCGACAAACTGCGAGCCGCACCCCAGCCCTATCCCCCGCGATGACACAGCACTCACTGAAGAAGATGGTGCCCAGGCGACCGATCACGCCCGCTGTCGTCTCCTTGGTGGTGTTGAAGAACACAAAGCCGACGATGATGCCCATCGCAATGGCGCCCGCCAAATGAAACAGGAACAGCATGGGGTCGCGGCGCAGGCGCGCGACGGAACGCCAGAACAGCACACCGGGTTTGCGTGTGAGGCTGAGCGCAAGCGAGCTGCTGCCGCCGTGCACGGGCGCCATGCCCCAGGCGCTGGCCGGGCGCGGCGATGCTGCCTCCCCCGATGCCGTACCCGACGGCAACGACAGCACTGACACCGCGGGCGCTGCAGAGCTGGGCGTACCAGACCAAGTGGTGGCGCCCTGGGCCTTATCATCGGCACCGCCGCCGGAGGCATGCGCGGCGGCGTTGCTTTTGCCGAGCTCGGCGACCCCGCCGTGCCCCTGGCGCTGCTCCAGCCTCTCCAGGAGGCTACCCGCCTGCTGCGGGTCGCCCACCACCATGAGCATGTGCTCCGCGACGCTGACTGTGTCGGGACAGGGCAGGCCCAGCTGCGCAAAGGCGACGGGGGCGGCAGCAGGCGTGCCTGCATATACCAGCCTCCCCTTGGCCAGCAGCAGCACCTCATCCAGCAGGGAGAACAGGGCCGGGGAGGGCTGGTGCAGTGAGGCCACGACGATGCGGGGGCCCGAGGCACTGGTGCCGCGAGCGACGCGAGACAGCATGCGCACCAGGCTCAGCGCGTTGAACGAGTCCAGGCCGCTGGTGGGTTCGTCCAGCAGCAGCAGCCGCACCTCCGCAATCAGCTCCATGCCCAGAGACACACGCTGCCGCTCACCGCCACTGATGGCTATGGACGTGCTGCCCCCGCTGCCGCCGCTGCCGCCATATGCTGAGCGGATGTGCGTGATGTGCAGCTCCTCCAGCAGAGTCTCCACCCGCGCAGCACTGTAGGCGGGGCTGGCAGTGCTGCCCAGCCGCACAGCGGCCGCGTAGCGCAGGCACTCCTCCACCGTTAGGCCCGGCAGTAGCAGGTCGTGCTGGGGCACGTGCGCGCACGTGCGCGACAGCTGCTGCGCGCTGATGGGCTCGCCGTCGACCGCAAGCTGCCCAGTGATGCGCCAGCGCCCGCCCGCCTGCACCTGGCCGCTCAGCACGTTGAGCAGCGTGCTCTTGCCACTGCCCGAGGGGCCCATGAGACCCAACAGCTGGCCCCCGCAAGCCCTGCCCGATACGTTGATCAGGATGCGCTTATGGTTCTGGGGCGTGTCTGAGGAGCCGGGCCGGCGCATGCGGGTGACGAGGGCAGACGTCATGCCCGGCGCGACCCATACAGACACCGAGTCAAACCTGAGTAAAGGGGAAGGCGTAAAGCAACCAGGGAGGCAGAGGCGCTGGTCAGCGACGAAGGAATGTGAAGGCAAGTCCCAACGGCACCTGTGGACAGGTCAATCGTGTGCTGGCTGTTGCTGTGTGCACCAGCAGGCTCATACCACTTGTCGTGCCAGCTTAAGGCATGAGCCTCGCTCCACGCCCCCATCTCCCAACCGAGACTCACGTCAGCACCGGCGCCCCTGCCAGTGTGTGCTGCTGCTGCTGCCAGGTGTCGTCTGGCAGCTGCACCACCACCTGGCCCTCTCCTGCTGTCAGCAGCATTCCCAGCCCATGCTGCTGGTCGATTGCCTGCTCACTGTCCTCTGCCTCCGCCAGCCCCTCAGCCACTGCCCTGGGACCCAGCGTGTGCCAGGCTGCCTGCACTGCAGCCGTCCCTGACTTGACAGGGTGGGGAGTGTACCAGGCGCGGGCGGACCACATGGTGGCTGCCAGGATAAGCAGCACCAGCAGCTGTAGCATCAGCGGTACGAAGGAGATTACGGGGCGGTACACGTTTGCTGCGCCCTCGTACTCCGCTGGGGGAGCGGTACAAGCAAGGGGGAAGCAAGGGGCGAGAGTCAGCAACCGCATGGGTCATGAGTGTATAGATATGCAGATGTAAAGAGAGGCTTGAAACAAGTAGCAAGGAAGCCTCATGTACAGCGGACCATGAGCTACCTGACCCCGCCCAAACCTCGCCTCACTTGTGCTGTTGATGCTGACAGGTGGCGCATTCGTGGTCGAGGCAGTGTTGTCGCCGGGCACGCTGATGGTGCACATGCCGCTGTCGGACGACGCGCCCCACACGGGGCAGTAGCCGCTGGCAACCGTGCAGGCGCCCGTGCGGTCAGCTGCAGCGGGGGCAAGGCAGTACGAGGGCAGAGGGAGGTTAGCAAGCTTTGGTGGTGTGTACATGCGAGGACAAGTTTTCCAAGCAAAGCAAGCAGGGCCCCTTTTCCCCTGGGACAAGAAACTTTCTGCCCTTGCGCGAAAGGCGCACCTTTCCATCCGCACTCGCACTGGCAGCCGACGGTGCCGTTGACCGAGACGCATCGCCCGTAGTCGCCGCAGTAGGTGCGGCAAGACAAGTCAGCCTGCACCCATCAGCGCGTGCAAGAAGCAGCATGAGCACATGGCACCATAGCCACCTAAAGCGCTGCAGTCACTGTTTGTGCGCTTGTGCTGTGCGGGTCCTCTGCTTCCGAGCACGAAGCAGGAACGGGTTTAGGGTTCTAGCCCCGCAAATTGCCTGCGAAGGCTCACGTTGAGGGTCATGACGCCGTTGAACGACAGTGTGGTGACGCTGGTGTAGTTGGTGCCGCCTAACACCAGGCTGCCGACACTTGTCTGGGACAGGTTGAAGGATGTGAAGCGAATCGTGGAGGCGTTGCCCTGCACATGCACACACGCCGGCGAAGACAAGCCACAGGTTCCATTGACAAGCAAACACCAAAGAGAAGGTGTCCCCACCTTGGCTGTGGGGTGAGGCTCTACAATGTTAGGCTGGACTGCCTGAAGGTGCTTGCCAACACACAAGCAGATACCCCGCACGCCCGCGCCCTGCATCCCCATGCCATGACCCTGCACCCTGGTGCCCTCCACACTGCCTCCTGCATTCCTGCAGCTCACCGCCATGGAAAGGTAGCCGGATGCTGAGAAGCTGCCCAGTTGCCCTGTGGCAATGTTGTCGTAGCGGTTGCCTGTCAGCAGGTTGTCTGTCTTCAGCCACCTGCGTTGCACCCAGATGGTCCGCATGAGCGCATAAGCCTCGAAATCGGGCACCTGCTGCTGTTTCAGGTTGCGCACCAGGTCCCTGTCGCGTGCAATGCTGGCTGGTACAGCGGTGCAGCGGTGCCTCTGCCCACACCCAGTCCCCACTCACCCCTGCAGGAGGACGGCGGTACCCTGGATGGCCATGGTGGCATAGGTGCTGTTGACCCTGCTCACTGTGACGCTGGTTGTGGTCAGGTTCCACTCAATGTTCTGAAAGCGCACCACAAGGTAGCCAGGCAGATGACATGAGGCTTCAGTGCGGCATGAATGAAGCTGACACAGGCGCGCTTTGCACGTTATGTGCATGGCGGGCTGAGATGTGGTGCTGTAGGGAGCAGGCATGCGTAGGTCATGGCAGAGGCTCTGCGCACCTGAGGCTGGTAGGTTTGGCCCGCCGTGAGCCCCGTAATCTGAGCTGGCTGCACGGCAATGCCTTGGAATGGCCCCTCCTCGGCCATGTAGGCAAAGTCTGTGCCGTTGCTGCGCCATGTTGTGCTTTGCAGGCCCTGTGCCAGGTCGGTCAGGGCGGTTGGACAGCCACCACTAGTCCATGGGAAGGAGGTGTACAGCGCGCCCTGGTACACTGGCCGCGGGCTGCTTGACAACTGCGAGATTGGCGCATTCAACGTGGCCCCGGAAGGAGGCACCAGCGCATTGTTGCCGCCCAGAGTGGCGTTGGAGGTGGCAGGGTCAATGACCCAGCGAATGCGGCAGGTCGACTGGCCCTGCACTGACGCCGCCAGCAGCACTAGAGCCAAGGCCGCAATGCATGCGCGGCTGGCCACCATTGCCATGCGGTCACAGATTGTGCCTGGGGCCCTGGTTCGTTAACTCAGGCGCGGCCGAAAGAAGGCAACGACTGTGTTGCGCCGATGCGGCTTTGTTGTGCTGGAACCAGCGCGCATCAGTGGGCACAGAGTCAAGGGTTGCGCCTGTCGCAGCTGCTGCTCCATACACTTATTCACCAACGATCAGCAAACACTGTGCGACATTTGAAGGCTGGACATTGGGCGAGCCGCAGCAGGAACACTCAATACATTACCATTGAGAGCCAAATCAACAGCATTCCAAATTTGCTAGTGTAAAAGTGAAAGTGGTGCAGAGCAGCCTGCAGGACAAACCGCTCTGGAAGCAGCAGTGCTACAAACCTGTGCGTCTTCGCATCTCTTAAGAACTGAATCAGTAACTATCACCTGGCGCCGTGGCTGGGAACACGCGTGGCGTCAACTGCACGCATGGTCAACCCCTGATCAGCAAGACAAGTTGCAAAGGTTTCAACAAGCAGAAATTGCAGCCTCTTGACAACATTTCAAGGCCTGAAGCCTAGAGCTGCCTCAGCTGAGCTCTGCCACTTTGTTCCATTAGTTCGGTCGCATCCTTGGATCGCAGTAACCAGTGGCAAGCGTGCAGGCGCCTGTGCGCAGATCCCCTGCACAGCGTGAAGTTACCAGGCAATGTGCACGCGGCGGGTCAGTGGGACATTGAGCAGCAGCAGCAGCTTCAGGCGTGGCTGAGCATAACAGCTTACTGTTCCAACCGCAGTCGCATCGGCAGGTCGTCGTGTTGTGGCTCATCTTGTAGCAGCGGCCAGCATCCCCGCAGTACGTCGGACATGCCAGGTTTGTCTGAAGAGCGTCACAAGGAGGTGCTAAGGCTTGAGCACCACACTGCCGAGTCAAGCAAGCAAGCAAGGTCACGCTGACAAGTGCGACAAGTACCTTCATCGTGAGGTTGCCCACGAAGTTGAGTGTTGTGACAGATGTGTACAGCGTGCCACCCAACTGCAGCTCGCCGCGCCCCACAGTGGTGACGTTGAAGCTTCTGAGCTGCACAGTCACCACACCACGCTGCAAGGCACCATGGAAGGGCGGGGCGGCAAGGGTGAGGCCGGCAATTGCACCGCATGCATAGATGCACGTTCCATGAGCATGGTGAATGAAAGTGTTATGTTGCCAGTCTAACTGCCAGGACCATGTGGAGATGCACTGCAACATGAGACCAGATGCAGAGGGCAGAGTGGGAAGCCAATGGGGTGTGTGTCACCGGTGCAAAAGGAAACACTTGCCTGCACTGATATCGTGCCTGTGGCTGCGAAGCTGCCTGATGACCCAGCAATGCTGTCATAGCGGTTACCAGTCAGCACATTCTCAGTGTACAAGTACCTGGTGGAAGTTAGCGAGCAAGAGCCAAGCAAACTCGAGTCTTAGCACGCGGGCAAGTGGATAAAAGCAGCAGCGTGCAAAGGCCACCTCGCCACGTGCTCCCTCTCACCCTTGGAGGACGCTGGAGTTCCCGTTGAGGGAGATGGCGCCGCTGGGGCTGATGACCACTGAGTGTGTGGTGAGGTTCCACAGCAGACTCTGTGGCTGGTAAGCCTGCGGCAACACACGCAGTATTACGGGTGAGTGGGAATGCGGCCGGTCTTGACAGCTGAGCATCATCAAATGCGTTGCAGACAGCACCTGGCCAGCGGTGAGGCCGCGAATCTGCGACGGATACATGGTTATGCCTTGGCTTGCTACCGAGTAAGAAAAGTCAAAGCCATTCGTGCGCCATGTTGTGCTCTGCAAGGCCGCAGTCAGCTCCGCAGCGTCTGCTGGGCAGGTGGTGGCGTTGCCTGTGAGTGGGAAGGAAACATAGAGCGCGCCCACATAGGCGGTCCTCTGGCCAGCAACCATGGTGATGGGCGCGTTGAGGGCGGCGCCACGAGGGGGGATGAGAGAGTTGGTGCCGCGCAGCACGAAGCCAGACACCTTGGGATCAATGAGCAGCCGGATGCGGCAGTAGTTGGGCACTTGCTCCTTATCCTGCGCCCAGGCCCATGACGAGGCGAGAACAAGCGCGATGAACAGCGTTAGGCGGCGGCCAGCCATGGCGAGGAGCACAGATGGTATGCGCGTCAAGGGAAACGCTGCAAACACCGCGGTCACACTGTGTGGGGCTATGGCACATCGAAATCGAGCGTCGTTGGCAAGCCAGCGAGCAGGCCCGGGACGCGGACATCAAAAAGCCATGTGGCAGTGAGCCGTCGCAATGGATCAGCAGCCACTCACCAAGGTGCGTGCACTGTGCAGTGTTTTGCCACATTATCACATGGCATCACATGGCAGGGCACTATGTATTGCAATTTCACAGGGCACTGTGCGGGTGACAGTGGAAGAGGACCCCAACTGGCTGTCTCCCTACGGCGCCGCAAGGGATTCCCATGGCAGAGCGCTGTATTCTGCCGTCGTCACCCTCACGCTGGGCGTCCTGGGCAGGTGTGCAGGGCACCTTGGCAAATGCACACAGTGTTCTGATGTATCAATTGCATAGGACAGGAACCAACTAGCAGCCCTACTAACCCCTGCTGGTGCTGCTGGTGCTGCCTGACCCCTCCCACAGCACCATCCTGCCCGTCCCATACGCCTTCTCCAAGATGGGCATCGCCGTTGGCGTCGCCACCATTGTCGTTGTAGCCACGGTCAACGTCATGACGTGTTGCATGCTCATTCGGTTAGCAGCCTGCGCCTCGCACCTGTGCTTCCATGCATGCATGCGGTGCGCAGCTGTGAGCGCAAGGCTCACCTGCAGAAAGGTCAGCACTGCCTAAGACCATCATCCTGCACACGGTGGTACTCGCAGGGCTGCCGCCTACACCGGCTGCTACAGCTACGAGCAGCTTGCAGAGTGGGCTGGTGGCAAGCGGGGCAAGGTGCGCCCGCATGGCTGGGGGTTGGGACCCCTCCCAACACAGCTGTGTTCAAGCAGTGGTTCCTGATGATTGAGCAAGGTGGAGATTTCTGACCCAAACTTGCCTCCCTGTTTCAAATGTGCGTGCCCACTCTTTCCTCATTTTTCGCCAGGCAGGCACGACAGCTCAGATGTCCAACCACCCCCCTGCAAGGCTTGAAAGGAGCACCCACGCGATCACCAACCCCTGAGGTGCCTCCCGCCCCTTCCCCCCCTGCTTTGCTTCTGCCCCGCTCCCAGGTCGTGACCCAAGTCAGCCTCATCTTTCTGCTGTACGGGACCATGTGCGGCGGCCTGGCGTTCCTGTCTGATGTTGCGCTCGTGTGTGTCCACAAGGGCCTGCCAAGCGCCCCGCAGCTGCTGCAGGAGGACGGGCGCCCTGTCATGGTGCTGGTGGTGCTGACAGTGCTGCTGCCGTTGTGCATGCAACGCCACATACGACAGGTGCGGCACTGTCACCTGCACCTCTGCGCAACCTTTGCAGCTTAGTGGCACTTGCACATCTGCTGCTTTCTGTTGCTTGGCATCGCTAGCCAGCCGCGAGATGGAATACAACACCCCTCGCGCTCTGCCCTGATTTTTCCTCAACTCAGCATGCTCTATGCTTGCCTGTCTCATCCCTCCCCTGCTTGCTTCCTCTTGGTGCAGTTTGAGAAGGCAGCGACCGTGGGCGTGGTGGTGGTTGTGGCACTGAGTGCCATCATCATCCACAAGGCTGTGACACTGGGCTTCCCTGCAGTCAGGGACGGGGATCTGCCCCTGTTTAGCCTCAGGGTGGGCAAGGGGCGAGGGTTGAGGTACAGCAGAGGTGGGGAGGGTTGGAGGGGGGAATGAGTGGGTGCTGGGGGGAGCTGCCGCTATGCAACCTCAGGGTGGATGAGGAGGGCAGGAGTGACTTGGTTGGGCAGAGGTGTGTCACAGGGTAAGTGAGCTGGTGAGACAGAGGATGGTGAGACAGAGGATAAAAGGCCTCCAAGGTAGGGAGTGACCTGGCGTGGAAGGGGCATCAAGGCAGGCAGGGGCAAACTAGTGTTTAATTACAGAAGGCTCCTCTGTTCAGCATCAGAACAAGTGCATGGCGGGCAGTGCGTTCATGTTATGAAGAGGTAGCGCGTGGCGCAGCACCGGGAAGCATTCCACACCAAGTTGAGTGACTCAACACATAAGCTGTGTGGTATCAAAGCAAAAGAGCTTCACCCGCTCAGACAGGATTGAGTGCCGCGCTAGCCTCAGCCGCTAGCTGGCACTGCTCCACTTCAACCCCACACCATCCGTTCCCTTCCCTTGCCCGCTCCCATTCCCACCCCCAGGTTGACCGCCACCTTCCCGAGGCCTTCTCAGTCCTGGGCTTCGCCTTCTACATGCAGCCGTTCCTGCTGCCCGTCTTCAAGGAGCTGCCGCGCGGTTCTGAGGGAATTTCCATTGCGGAGCAGGCGGTACACTTTGTATTGTACGTGTCGGCGACGCTCGCGTACGGTACCGTCGGCGTGTTCGGGGCCTCCATCTACGGCCAGGTGCGTGGCACGCTAACACACTAGTGTCCTGGGCGACGTGCACGGAGCAGAGCAATTTACGCGGGCTCAGCACTCAATTGATTATGTGCGTAGATTATGCACACGCAATCGCCAGGGCTCATTGTAAATGTGCTGTTCTGGAACATGTGTAGGCATCAGCTTTATGTGCTGCTGCCCACCCTGAAAGTCTGCCTTATGCACTGCTGCCCACCCTGCCTACCTGCCTTCATTGTTGCTGCCCACATCGCAGGCCACGGAGTCCAACATCATGGTCAACGACATCCTAACGGACCAACGCGCCACCCTGGTGCTGTACTCAGCTCTGATGGTGTACCTGTGCTGCGGCATGGTCAACACCCAGCATGCGCTGAGGGCATCGATAGACCACTTGCTGATGGGGCCAGACGCACCCTATAATGCCAGCCGCCATGCAGCGCAGACGCTGTGCATCTTGGCTGCGTCGGTGGCGGTTGCTGCTGCCTTCCCAAGGGAAGCGGAGAAGATCTTTGCTCTGACAGGCGCCACAGCGGTGTGCCTGTCCTGCTACATGATCCCTGTCTACATCCACCTCCAGCTGCAGGCGAGGATCAAGCAAGCGGTCAGCGACTGCGAGGGACACTGTAGGGCGTGTGGCTATGAGGATGAGGGCAGTGTGGGGATAAACGGGAACGGGGTGGCGGATGGGACCGACCCGCTTGCTACCCGTGGCTGGCAACTGCAACATGAGGCGGATGCAGCGTGGGAGAGGGAGGGGCGAACGGCAAGCCACAGTGGGCGAGTGGCAGGGTCGCAGCAGGGCGGTGAGGGGGCTGCGCTGAGAGCGCCGCTGCTAGGACCACAGAGCGTGGGCTGCGGGTGTCAGCGCTGCGGAGCGTTCCCACCGCCTGCCAAAGTCTGGTGGGCTGTGCGTGCAGTGGAGGCCGCCAAGCCGTGGGCAGTGCTGGCTGTAGGGGTGGGCTGCAGCGCGGCAGGCCTCTGGGTCGCAGCCGCAGATTTCTACAACACCTACATCCACCCAGAGGGCTGATGCGGCCCTGAGCGCGCTGCTGTCACTCGGAAACACTGTGAATCAACAGCTGATCATTACAATCACATGCACCCTTGACACGTCGTTTGATTTGAAAGATAGGTGCAGGATAGGCCTACGTCGATACCAATTGTGGGGGAAGACCAGTCGTAAGGTGTTTGGACAGGCCATGCGTCAGCCGCTGGACATGAGATCAAGCCTTGCTTTGATGTGCAACTTGCTAGTGGCTCAAGCCCAGCAGTGCCACACTTTTGCAGATCCAAGCTCAGCAAACCGGAGAGCATGCGGCTTTGCAGCTTTGCTAACTCGCCCATCAGCCTTCGTGTGACATAGAATCGCCAGCTGGCACTGCAGTGCCGCGTTGCTACTGGCAAGCATCCTTGTCCCAGTCCGAACCCTCTACTATAGCCTTCATGTAACCTGTCTATGTTAAGAAAAGAGCTGGCTGCAGCCCCTTGCCCCTGCTGCAGCACCACCGCACCTGCATCATCTGCCCGTCAGGGCAGCTCGTAATAACGGTGGATGAACATTGGATAAACGAGCTGTGAAACAAGTATGTAAGACAATAAGACAAACCGCACCCAGGACAACTTGGAAAGCCTTCCAAACATCCTTCAAACATCAGTCTAAACAATCCAGCTTCTGAGCGCGCACCAGCTGATGGCAAGTCAGACAGACCTGTCTTGAGACAGCTGTCTGCAGAGGGAAATGCAAAATACGCCTTCACCAAATGAGGCGGAGGCAGCAGAGGATGCAGGGAACAGAGCGTCAGATCGTAAAGAAGCAGTGAGACCAGTCAGCAGGCAATGGCAACAGGCAGCGCAAAAAACAGCAGGGGCCATGCACAAGCAGCGAGGGGCAGTCAGTCCCAAGGATCCATTCAAGTCAACCAATCATAACCATCGAGCTGCGGGTAAGCAGCACTTTGGTGAGGGCGCATCTTGAGAGCGCAGCGGCGCGTTTGAACGCAATTGGGTTAATTGGGTCTTGCGAAATGCATACAGGCAGCCATGGTTGGCCACAGGCCACCAACTTGGTGAACACACCACCATTAAACAGGGGCTTGTGGGGCCGCGAAGCAGAAGCTCAGTTTGTAAACACTACAAGGCAACCGCAAAGGGTCCCTCAGCAAATTAACATGACTTCCGGCAAAATGGCCAAGTGCAGTACCCAGTACGCGGTACTCAATCTTGGATTTAAGGATAGTGAAATGTGCACAGGCAGCCTGCGCATGTGGCGTCTCTCGCATTGTATATGCATACGAGAGATAGACAAGCATGGCGGGCGTGCGCGTATGCGTGCATCTTGCATCAACCTAGCGCCCTTATCTTGCACACCAACCTAGCGCCCT
>JAWZTI010001191.1:0-15679 GCA_039880955.1 Chlamydomonas urium | reverse complement strand
AGTGCCTCGCCGCTGCCAGTGAAGATCTCAAGCAGCGAGCCGTCCAGCAGCAGGCGCAGGCGCAGCGGCTCACCAGGCGCAGGGGGCCGCATCAAGGGACCACCCACCCGCCGCACGTCAGGTGCTGCCAAGCTGAACTTGTGTGTGTTGGGGTCCATGGCCTCGAACACCACCTCCAGCGTGCCCTCACGCCAGCTGTACAGCACTGCGGCAGAGCCGCCCGACACCCAAGACCGCAGCGCCAGACCGCTCATCAGCCCAGCCTCCGTGCCAGCCTCGCCTTGACCTAACTGCTGAGCTGTGCTGCTGCCCTGCCCAGTGGCTGCCTTGGACCTCAGCACTCCCTCTGCCGGGTCTGCAGGCAACAGTGCGACCTCAATGTCCAGGAAGGGACCGCTGACCACTGGGATGGTGACAGACTGACCTGCCCCCACCAGCAGCGTTGGCCGCACAGCGTCCTTGCCCTGCTGCTTGCTGCCTGCTGCTGTTGCTGGGACTGCTCCAGGTGAGCCCTTGACCTCCAAAGTGCGTCCGGCCTTTGAATGAATAGGGCTGTGAGGAGGGCCATTAGCGTCACCATTCGCTGGCCCAGCGCCCAGGTTTGTGCTAACCCCTGCTGTCCGCCACCCCGCCGCCTGCTCATCCCCCGGTTGCGGTGACCCTGTCGCCGCATATTCGTCCTCCATCATCATCGCTGCATGCCGCTGTGCTCGACCACCTTCCTGCCGCCCTGTCTCCGCTGCAGGATCATGGCTGCTTACCAACCTCTGCAGCGGGTGGGTGGTTGCCTCATCAAGCTCTGCCCTGGCATGGAGCTGCTGGGAGGGCAGTACAGCTGCACTCAGCACGTACTGCTTGCCAGGCACACGCAGCTGCACCAGCTCAGGCAGGGGCTGCTGCACCAGGTAAGGCTTGGAGGGGTCGGACCAGTCCAGGACCAGCATTCGAGGAACAGACATGCAGCCAGCGTAAGTGTACTCCCCAACCTTGCGCTTCTCCTGCTGCCAGGTCATCAGCAGCACACGTCCCTGTTGCGATGGCAGAGCAAGGCAGGGCGTGAGGTTTGCGGAAAAGGTTCAGGTGTTGCGCCAGCTGCACACGCTGAAGCCAATACGATTTCTGTAGTGATACTGGCTCCTCAGTACATACCTCTGGGTCCTTGACGAGTTGAGGGGCGTATAGGATGTCGCCCAGGTCAAACTTGTGCGGGCCATCGGCGTTGTGCAAATCAAATGTGTCGATGGCTGGGCAGTTGCCCACCCAGTACAAAGTGGGGCTGGTACAGGCGTCAGGAGAGATGCTGAAGAACCATCGGCGTGGGTTAGAAGTGCTGCCAGCGGCAGAAGGAAGCTCAGCTAGTGAAGTGTCGGCGGGGTCATCAGTAGTGGCGCTGACGCTGTTAGAGTTGCCGGCGGACGTGCTGGCGGAAGTGGCACGTGCAGTAGGTGAGCGCAAAGGCGAGGAGTGGGGGGCACAACTGTTGGCGACGATGGCGGACGCTGCAGCAGGGGTGAAGGCTTGCTCAGACCGCGAGACTATGGCAGAGTGGTCCAATGCAGCGGCAGCCGCCTGCACTGGCCCTTCAAGAGGTGGCAGCTCCATCAGCAGCGGCATCTCCCACATGATGCCAGTGACGCCAGTGGCCCCTTCTTGCTTGCCTTCACACAGCCACTTGTCGAACTGCCAGCCTGGAAAGGGAGATCAAGGAAGGACGGAGGCTCAGCCATCGATCTGCCAAGGTGACCCAGGGCATGCAGCAACTCCCAACACGCGGCATAACAAGGGCTGGGCCTCCGTCAAGGCATGGGCAAGCCAGGGACAGCACCACAACGGCCAGCGACCACATCAATCATATGATATTGGGGCTGCTCACCGTCACGCAGGCTTCTCGATTTGTACACGGGCACCAGGCCGCCTTTGCCCTTGATGCCGCTACCTATAACCATCTTGTAAGTGCCATCCAAACTGGTGCTGGGAGTTGAAATGATGAATGGATCCCGCCAGCCAGCCAGGTCCATGTTGGGAGGGGGCAGACCCAAGATGGGCATGTCACTCTTGACCCACACCTGCAGCAGCGGGTCGTCTTTGCAGGCAGCAAGCAGCGCAAGGTCACAAATGTGTACGCCACGCCCAGTCGAGCTACATAATGCAAGAGAAGCGCTGCGCAAAGCCCACCACTCAGGGCATTGACAAAACATTCTAGCTGAAAATGCGCGGACAGCAATTGTGCAGGCATCGCCCAGTTTCAGCCACACAGTGCAGCTTGGGCTGGCACGCATAACAGAACCCTTCGCAGGTCAAAGGTGAAATTAGGTGCTCACCAAGGTCTGCTGGCCAGGCTGCCAGCTGAGTCTCAATGAAGGGCAGGTTCAGGTCAAATTGAGGCGGCGGCAGCGGGCCACAGGTTGGTGATGAGCGCAGGCGCACCTGCAGCACCAACACACATGAGACAGCTGCAGGATGATGCACTGATATCGCCCACCAAGTGTATGCTCATGCAATGCCATGCGTGGCTCATGCGCTTACCCCTGTGTACAGCAGAACCGGGGTGCCCGTCTCCTCCTCAATGCATGCACACCTGTACGGTGCCACACCATTGCAGTTTGTTGCACCATGGAGACATCACCATCGTGCTGGAGCGTCACCAATAGCTGGGTAGTTGGAACACGTCGCAAGCACATTCACTGGCATGGGCACTCCCCAAAGTTGCAAAGTGGATCCTACCCGCTGAAGACTCCGTCTTGGTCCAGCCCGCCTGGTGTGGGAACGATGGCAGGTGGCAGCTCCTTCCAGTGCACCTTGTCCCTCGAGACGGCATGGCCCCACAGCAGGCCCCAATCCCACCTGGCACGAAATGCAGCAGCAGCGGCGACATGCGTCAGTGGTGATGGTGATGCAAATCGCATGCATGGCAACTGCGGCGCACGCCATGCGCAGGAAACCATTGCAAGCACCAAGTACAACGGTACCGACTTGCTGGACCCAGGCAGGTACTGGTAGAACATGTGCCACAGCCCCTTCCAAAAGAACGGCCCGTTGGGATCTGCGCAACCATGGCGCAGGCACGAGCGCAACAGCACCGCCGCCGTATGTCCCGTCAGTGTGCAAGCAGCCCACAAGCGCAGCTGCCAAGGTGCTGCTACGGCAGGAGTGCCAGCGTGCATGCGAGGCGGAAGGCACGCGCTGGGGTCGCGCGTCCGCGCTTGCAGAGCCAGACTTGCCATTAATCCAGCCGCTCGCAGGTGCAATATGATAACGCGGCTGGTCAGGGCACAGAAAAGGCATGCTGCCGCGCCGCTGCTTGTTGGGCTGCGCAGCGGGTGCGCACTGAGACGACACAGCCCGGGACCGAAGTGACAGGGACCGGTTTCTGAGCAGCCGATTTTGAAATCCTGGACGCAGCAGGATGCACGCCGCAGGGCGCAGGGCGTGCAGACTAGAGTGGATCATCAAAGGACAATTCACGCTTCACAACAGGGAGCTGGGATCACGAGGGCTGCAGGCAATGAATCAAGGCTGAGGCTGTTGGTCAGCCCCTTTTGAAGGTATTGGTTCCGGGACCGGCTGTAAAACCATTTCAACCACCTGCTCCTACGCTGCTGCGGCAAGCAAAGAGTGGAATATTGCACAGCCTAAAGCTGACAGGTATCTATAGATACCTAGCTAGGTACTGGGCTGCAATAGCTGCAAGCTGCACCCTGTGCCCTGGTTGCGGCAGTCGCCGTGAGATGTGCAACGATGCAGAACATTGCCACTGCTACAGCTGCCAACCTCAGAACACCAACAAAGCAAGAAGAATGGAGTGCTGCAGGCTGTGAATCAGGTGGCGCCATGTACAGCAAGACGATGACGCCACGATTGTCACACCAGCTCTGCAGAGGCGATCGCCTTGAGGTCATGGAGGTCCTGGCTACTGCAGTTGTGACTGAAAATCCAGTGCAAGGGCAAGGGTACCATTTGGTGCACAGCTACGGTGCAGCATCGACAGAGCACTTTCCGTCACAAGTGACCCTGCCTGAATGTGAGGGTAGCGCAGGGTTGACCCGGGGCTATCTGTGACCAAGCTGCTCATGCTGCTGCTGGGCCTGACATCGCCGATGAAAGTTGGCGACACCAGCGCGACAGGTCCTAGGCCTTGCCTTGGTCGCACTGATGAGCATGGGCTGAAAGGCACAACTGGGCTGGCCTCTAATGGTACATAGCTGGAATGGTGGGTGGTGTGCACCTTGCTGGCATTGGCAGCGTGAGAACTCCAGCTGGAGATCTGACTTGGGCTGCAGAGGGCACTCAAAATCCGTGCAACTGGTCTGGAAGGCAATGCTGTGGGCATGGGTCCGCCGTGCCTGAGTGCGATAACTGTTGAAGCATCTGACGGTCTGCAGGCAGCGTATGCATGCCTGGGCGCTGTTGAGTGGGTCAACGTGCTGCCCCTCCCTGGGCTCGGCGCCCACATGCGTGTCAGGTTGATGCCTTGAGCTTGGACAGCTTGCGCACGGCCTGCAAGCTGCCGCTGCAACGAATTGCTCCTTGCCTGGCTCCCTTGCTGCTGCTCAACAATCTGCGAGTGGGGGCACATGCAGCATCATGTGGTGAGGCGCAGCTCCAGGGTCGACACACACGATGCTCCCAAACAGTCCCCATCAGTTAAGACCACACTCACCATGCTGCTTGCATTCCGCTGTGCCGCCATTGCTGCCATGTCCTGCAGAACTGTGCTGGCAATCACTGTTGCATCGCCGGCCTCTGTTGCTGCAGCTGCCGCAGTCCGTCGAGTCCCTCTCAGGTAGCTCTCCGCCAAGCCTCGCAGCTGTTGCAGTGGTGATGCTTGCCCCAAAGCTTGCTGCTTGCCATGCTGCTTGCTATTGCGATGAATGTGCAGCGGGCTGGCTTGCTGCTCATCAGCAGCAACGCTTGGGTATTGGGAAGCATTTGCGGCCCCTGGTGCAACATCTGCCAACAGCCCCCCATGGCCATGGCTCACAGAGCTCTCAGGATGCTGAGGCCAATTGTCTGCATGCACATGCTTGACTGCTACAGCAGCTGAGTTGAGGTGTGCCTCAACTGCAGACACCGCCGTGCTGAGAGGCACAGCACTAGCTGCTTTCACCCGTGGGGATGCGTAGCCCAGGGCCTCTGTTGTGGCACTGCCAGCTTGCAGCGGGCATGCATATTCAGGGCCGGAGCCCCTGTGCAGTGCATTTGCCGGCATAGCCCGTTGCTGTTGAGGGCGCGGTGCCCTGCCACCAGTTGTGCAACGGATGTGAGTCCCGAGCAGCTGGTTCGTTTGCGGGCGCTCCCGTGCATGGCCAGCGTGGAGCATGGCACTGGCGGCACCGTGATTGGCATTGCCGCTGCTGCCCTCCTGATCAACTCCTTCTTCCACGGCTGCGCTGTCTAACTTTGACAGAAGTGAGTGAGGCTTGCCTTGCTGCTGCTCCCGTTCCTGTTGCCGCTGATCATGTGGCTGTCCCAGCTGTCCCAGCTCGCCACCAGGATGCTGTGTACACTCAACTGCCTTCAAACAGCCAGCGCCCACAGCGCCTGGCCCTGTCAAGCTCCTATGCCCACCCCCAACACTTGCATTGGGTAGAGGCCTTGCGTCATACGCTGCAGGTACTGTTGTTGTCTGCTGCATCCCAGTCCCGTCACCATGCTCATACGCCCTTGTGCCTCCCCCACTGCCTGACCTGGAGCGCACTGTGAGCCTCTTGGACGCTGCGATTGCTGCAGTCGATGGGCTGGCTGCTGCCACCTGGCCCTCCACCTGAAGCTCCAGCGCTAGGCGCTCCATCGGGCTGAACATGCCTGAGGTGGTGAGGCTGTCCAAGAGGGACGGGCCAGGGGATGGAGCTGCGCTCTGAACACCCCCTCGGGAGCTGCTGGATGGCCGCCGCCGACTGGACGCGCGGGCTGGCGTGATTGTGGCTGCTGCAGGCAGGGCAGCGGCCTGTGCAGGAAGGTAAGACGCTCCTGCGACCGGTGGCTGCTGCGCCAGGGCACTTGCTGCTGCCGCAGCTGTGTCAGCTTGACAAGCGACAGCAGCAGGCACCGCAGCTACAGCCAGTGAAGTGCTGACCATGTCAATGGCACTAGCCTGTGCAACGCTTGTGGCAGAAAGACGGGATGCCGCCCGCTGGCCCGCTGCTGCAACAACATGCACTCCGGCCAGCAGGTCATCCATACTGGTTCGTGAGCGCCGTGGGCTGGACAGGGATGCCGAGCCCTTGGCCTCACTGGCATGCAGGCAGGCGGTGACGTGGCGTAGCTCGCTCTCCAGTTGATCAAACAATGCACTGCCTTTGCTGCCGTTGCTGCTGCCGTTTGCACTGCCGCTGCCACTGTTGCGACTGCTGCCTGTCTGCACACCCTGACTGACAGTTGTCACCGCTTGAGGCTCATCAGGCAAGGCCCCTGTTGGCGGCGCCTCATACACAGATGCTGCAACATGCACTGCTGGCGTGGAGCTGGTGGCAGCATCATCCGTGCTGCTGCTTGACAAAGCAACGCTGTCAGTAGTCAGGAGCATAGGGTTGCGCCATGCTGCATGCAGCTGATTGTCACCCGCATCGTCATGACCAGAGCTGCTCTGCCGCATGGCCTGCGGCTGACGTCGTGCGAGCCCGCTACCTGCCACAGGCACTGCACCTGTAACTGACCTTGCTGCCTCACAGGCAGTGCTGCGTTTAGGCGTAGATGCACCGCCGGTGCTCTTGCTGAGGCTTACTGCCATGCCGGAGGCTGAGACCTGCAGCACTGACACTTGCTGCACTACTGTGTCCCAAAGGCCCTGCAGGTGGTCCAACACCTTCACCTCTCCTGCAGCTACAGGACTTGCGGTTGCGGAGCGGCAAGGCTCTGGTGCAGCTGCTGCCGTGCAGCCGCCACCATCCTGCAGAGGGATGGCTGTGCTGCCAGCCACTGGCTGGCCATTCTGCCTGCCATCAATGCCGCCGCCAGTGCTCCTGTAAGCACCGTCGCCTGGGCCACCCTCCATGGCCAATCTGCGTGCAACTGCCTGCTGGTACAGCTGGTCCAGCTCATGCAGTGAAAGGGCAGACAGGTCCACGCCCAGCAGTGCAGCCAGGCTGCTGCTCTGTTCTGACTCGCTGTTGCGTGTGGCTTGCAGCTGCGCTGGAGCTGAAGCTTCTGAAGCAGCAGCATTGGAGCCAGGCTGCGTGCTGTGTGATATGCGGTCTTGCGTGTCAGCTCGAAGCTGCGAAGGCTTCCTTGCTGCCGCTAACTGGTATGCAACCCGCTCGACCGCTGCGGGGCTATGTGCGTCAGTGCCATGCTGTGCACCTTCTGTCATGCTCTGCCAAGTGCGACCGCTTGCTTGCCGGTGCTGGGCATGCTCTGCATCCACATCGGTAGCGCCTGCACCAAGCTGATGGCCAAGCAACACATTGGCTTCTGGTGGTGCTCTGAGCTCATCATGCTGTGCATCCGCCTCATCCAAGCATCCAAACAGCCCCGCCTCTGTCCCTGTCTCTGCTGTAGAAACGGCCTCTGCTGTGGGCAGGTCCAATGTAACACCAGGGCCATACAACCAATCAGCACCAAGCTTGGCACTGAGGCCTCTGGGTGGCAGTTCCAGCCGCTGTGCATTCTGATAGGTCTGCGCATGCATACTGATGTCACCTGGCCCTGGCTCCGTTCCTGAGTAAAAGGCATCACAGTAGCTGTGATCGCTGTCGGGCTCGTTGCGCATGCCGGTACGTCTGGTGCTGTCGCAGGATGTGGCCTGCGCCTCCCCTTCCCGCCCAGAAACTGGCCTTTGCTCCCTATCAGCTGTAAATGAGGCGATGATGACGGCAGCACTGGTTGATGGCAGGCTGCGGCTGTCATCAGATGCCTCACTGGCGCTTGAGCTGAACATGGTGCACTCACCCTCCTCCGTGTCAAGCATCTCTGGGGCAAGGGCCATGGTGTCCAGAGCTTTTGCAAAAGACTGAGCAGTGCCTGCTGGCGACATCAATGACAGGTCACTCAAGCTGCTGACATCTCCTGCGGACGTGCTGCACTCTGCCCAGATACCCTTGCTGAAGCTGATGCTGGCTGTATGGAAGGTAGCAGTGGGTGCACCAGCGGACGCTGGTGACCATGCAGCTGCCTGTGACACAGCTGCCTGAGCATCAGGAACTATCTGTGTCATATCTGAATCACTGCAGCAGAGCACAGCTGCAGCTCTTGAACAAGTAGCCTGCACGCAGGCTTGCTCCTTGCATGCAGTTGTTTGCCGCAACAGTTGCACTGCATGGGTGAACACAGGGTGCAGGCGTCAGCGACACGCAAAATCAGCACGATCCTGTATCAGCGAATGCATGCCAGTTGAGAGGCGCGGCACCTACAGCGGCATGCGGAAACACTATTCCTGCGTTTGTCAAGAGCTCTACGCTTGCAGCTTCGGGTATAGCATCACGCAGCCGCCGAAACGCTTCTTGATATTTGGTGGTGCAGCATGTCACAACATCGCTGAACGTTCACAACAGCGCTGGTGTGAAGTGAGGCGGGCGTGAGCACATGTAGTGGTCAACTGAGCCTTGAACAAGCAGGCGGAGGGGTTTGCTGCAAGCGTCAGCCTCGCATGCCCGAGCAACAGATTAGCGCGAGTGTCCGTTACACACAGCCCCAAAACATACCCCCCCGGACAGCACAGGAGTTCTGTGACAGAACATGAACCTCTGCATCCTATTTAGAGCTCGGGCTCGTCGTCCAAAATGGCATTAGGGGATGGCTGGCCCGGTGGCGTGTCCAGCTCTGCCTGCAGTGCCTCCAGTGACAGCTCCCCCTCAACATTCCTGCCGTTGATCACCCAGGTTGGGAATGCGCGCACACCCGCATCCGAGCACGCCTTGTCGACAGGTAGGCCCTGCAAATTCGGGCAGCAACAATTTGCCGCAGGAGTTACAAAAGAAGAAGGTGAGCACGCTGGCGCCCGCGCGCAGGTATCGATAGAGCATTGGGCGCATCATGTGCTTTGTGGCACACCCATGCTGCTCAGGCAGGCCCCAAACAGGCTGCTCACCCGTCGCCAGCCCTCAGGGAAGCACTCAACGTACGGGAAGCTCTGCATCGCCTCCTTGCCAAACGTCTGCTTCTGCTCAAAGCAGTGCGAGCACCAGAACGCGCCGTACATCCTCGCCCCACCCTCTTTCAGGCGGGCCGCCAGGTCGAGCGCCTGCCTGCTTGACTTGGTCGTGATGGGTGCAGGCTGCGAACACCATAGCAGCGAGTCAGCGGCGGCAGCAAGCCAAACGACAGCAGCGTGCAGCAGCTCTACACCAAGCCCTCCTGATTTTGCCAACACCCCCACACGCACTCACGTTGTAGGCCAGCTCAGTGGGTCCAGAGGCACGGGAGCTGTCTGCAAAGCCAAAGTAGAGCACTGCCAGGCTGGTGACCAGCGCCCCGGCGCTCGGGGCGGCTGCTGCTCGAAGGCGGTCCAGGCCCATGCCTGAAATCACGGTGGCTACAAGGGACAGAGACAGACCAGCAGAAAGGTAGCACCATGCGCACACCTCGCCCTGGAACTGCGTCAGCAGGATGTATCTGCGGGCAGCCAAGGTAGGTGTGTGAGTGGGCGTTGAGATGAGCAAGCAGTATCAAGCTGCAGACAATGATGATGCTCTGTTCACCAAGCAGGTGTCGTGTTGACGCTTACATCAATGATGCGCTGCATGTGCCCAGCAGCGTGACGCCGCACAACAGCGCATTGTCAAGCTGCAGCAGGCCGCTGCCGCTGCTACTTGTAGAACCCTCCGCCGCCAGGCTCTCCTTGCTTGCACTGTTCCTGCCCTGCATTGCAGCCATGGCTGCCAAGCCGCTGACAGTGGCGTAGGTCACCATGCCCAACAGCGACAGTGGGATGCCGAACAGGGACGAGTACTCGCTGTCCAGAATAGCCTCGCATCCTGATGTTGGGCAGACCAGCGGCGTGTCATACAGCTTGACCTGCAGCGTGCAGGAGCAGGGCATAGAGTGATAAAGGTGCACATGGCAAACAAGGGGCGCTGCTGCTGCATGCCCAAACCTACTGCTCAATGTACACCCACCAGCGTCAGGTAGGCCGTCTCCAGCGCGCCAGCTGCAGCCAGCGCACTGACCACGGGGTAGGCGATACCTGATGAAGGGGCCGAGGTCTGCTGCACACGCAACCACGGTGTGAGGGCTGGGTGGTGCTTTTCCCCAGGCCAAGCGCTCAAACATGTGCCCGTTCGACGCGGCGATTGTTCGTGCACTCACTTGCGATTGCTTCGTGGACCTGCACGCGATGCTGGCACGGCATGGCCGCGCTGCTGCGCTGCACCCAAAACGTGGGGCGCAGGTGCGGGTGCCCCGAGCGGCAACGCTGCCACAAGCAATAGCAGCACGCAGCTGCATGGCCGTGTCCTCTCACGATGCAAGTGGCCAAGGAAACGCACGTTTACGAGGTCCTTGAGTGTGAGGTATGAATTCCATCTGCCATCACTATGCTTCATTGAATCCATGATGCAGTCAATGGACAAAGGTAAAACCTGGTATGACGATGGCGACGCATTCATGGCATGCACACTTGCGGACCCTCTGTGGTCCATACACGCGAGCTTGTGACTGTGATTGGAATGCCGGTGTGGTGTGCAGAACTGCGGTTTACTTAGGGTCAATGGTCCACAAGCATGGTCAGCCGTGAATGGAATTCACTCAATGGATTGCACAGCTTGCACAGCATACCACACGCACCATCAAACTCTGCACGCGCTCACTTCATCCCACCATGGCTCCTGTTGCCACCTCTCCCCATCCCCATCTACCATCTCTGCTTGCCCACTCCCTCCTTGCTGCCATATCTGATTCATCACCATGCTTGACCTTCACCTGCTCAACCCCACTCGTCCACTCGTACACACACACTGTGTTGAGGGGGGCGTTCATACTTTCCAATGGCCCATTCTTTTTTCTAGCTCGTTGGCTGCGCGCGACTTGGATCGGCCCGTCGAGTACAACCTCCGCGATGCCTTCCCGGCGATTCTCTACTTCTTGCTCAGCCTTCCGCTGCTGCCTTCATTTCCAAGAGCTTGTTAGAACCAAGGGCCGCTGACTTGAAACGAAACGATGGTCCGCTCTACCGCTGGCGCCTTCGCGCTGCCGATAGTTTTGGCGCTCGTGCTCCTTCTCAGCGGCGCACCCCCCAGCGAGGGACGCAGGTAAGACACCACCTGCTAGGCTGTGATGCTGTCGCCTGTGCTGGGTTTGAGGCTCTTCTTGCTCCTAACACTGCTGCTGCTCTGTGTGCAGGCTGTCGTCACTAGTGGAGCAGGCTGCTGTGGAACGCGAGGCGCTGCCCCTCGCGGCTCATGACAACACAACCAATGCAACTGCAGTCAACACCACTGCGCCCGGCGCACCCGTGCCCAACCCAGATGACGCCTTCCCATTCAACGAGTACTCCAACAACACCGACACGGGCTTCACGGGCAACGCAAGCTTCACCAACAGCAGCGTGGACGCCATCACCAACCTGGGCACGGTTGTGGATGCGGTGAGTTATGCTCCTTCTTGTGCTGGTCCTGCAGCATGCACGTGGGTCTTGCAAGGCATGTACATGTAGGACGCTGCTGCAGCCACAACTGCTAGGATCACCTGCACTGACTCAGCCGTCCCCAACCTGCGGACTGCATCTTTCCTTAACTCGCGCCCAAGGGTGTAGTTCTTTCTTTCTTTCTTTCAAGCCGTCCCATGCTGCTCTTCCGCCACTCAAGGTCAAGAACGGCACCAACTCCTCGACGTCGCCCCCAGCGTCGCCGGGCACCAGTCTTAGCGCTGGTGCATACCTGGACCTGGTCACCAGTGTAAGTTTGCACAAGCAGCAAATGATCTCAAGCTCCCGCTCCTCTGTCTACTTCAAGCTTAGCAAGCACCCCACAGCAGCCGCCTGACAGCCAGCCGCTAGTGTTCACCGTCATGTCAGCATTCAGCTCAGTGCTGTGCTCGTGATGCACCCCTCTGTGCAGGCTGGCGGCCCCAGCGCTGGCATGCCAACTTTCATCAATTCACTGCTGAATGCTCTGTCATCCATCTTTGGCGGCTTCGGCGTGCTGTCAGGCACTTGAAAATAACAACCGGCTGTTAGAACTGTGGCTGTCGAGTTCATTGCTAGGCTAGAGCAGCTGTGTCTCTTCCTAAATTGTTTATCGGCGCATCCGCCAATGGTTGCGATTCATGTGTATATATCCCTGGGGGTTGTAAGCACGCAGCTTGACACAGGCAGCCTGCGACCACATGCAGGAAGGAGGCCATTCTCTCTCTGCAAAGCCGATATGGCTGATTTCACACCTCTGCATCCCCATCATAGGCGTTTGGACGGCTGAATTTTCCCACCTTGACAACATGCAGACGCAGCCCTGGCAGCCAGACCGGCCTCGCTACCATCTCACCGCGTTCTCAGGAGGCTGGATAAGCGGTGCGAACAGGGTGTCTGCTCCCTGCGAACCGTGCCGTGCGCTACCACGCCCGGATGACGTGCCGCCCCATGCCGCCCGCAGATGCATGCGCCTCGTTCTATTGGCAGGGCCTGTGGCACCAGTTCTATCAAACACTGCCAAACTCGAGCAAGTGAGCCAGGCTGCTCGCCAGCTTCCTTCTGCCTGGACAGTGCAGAGTGCACAGGTCGCAATGTGCTGTGCGTGGTGCTGTATGTGCAAACTGCTGTGTCAGGTGGGATTGGGGCTTGTCTTGGGGTCATGCCGTCTCGAGGGACAAGGTGCACTGGAAGGAGCTGCCGCCTGCCATCGTACCCACACCAGGAGGGCTAGACCAGGACGGCTGCTTCAGCGGGTAAGCTCAGGTTGCACGTGCACCACGCCATCCTCAAAGCAAGGGACACTTGTACTGCTCAAGCTTGCGTTATCTCACGGGTGGCAGGTTGTTCTTACTACAGGTGTGGCTGCATTGAGGAGGAGACGGGCATTCCGGTGCTTCTGTACGTTGGGGTGAGAGGCAAGCCTGCATACAGCACACGCGCATGGGCAGCAAATGCATTGCTCGATGCATACCTTGTGCAGCAACACGTGTCTGGTGCTGCTGCTGTCGTATGAGCAACGTGCACGATGTCATCGGCCACCAGGTGCGACTGCGCTCCTCACCCGACTGCGGACCACAGCCGCCACCTGAGCATGACCTGAACCTACCCTTCATTGAGGCTCACTTCATCGCAGCGCCCGCAGACCCTGGTGGGTGCAATTGCGAGCATGACAAGGTGCACTGAGCTTGCTTACAAGGCACTGTCAGTTGTGGCACAGCAAGGTATTACAAGCTAGCGCATAGCTATGGCCATAGCATGGGGCAGCGTTGAAGATGGTGTATCTTACGGCCTTTGCTACAATGCCCCACACCTTTCCCTGCACACGATTCAGAGGATCCGTTGCTGCAGGTGTGGATCAAGTCTGACATCCCAACCATAGTCCTGCCGCCTTGCCACCTGGCTCCTAGCCTGGCTGGTTGGCGTGACCCCTTCATCATCGCCACTCCTAGCACCAGCCCTGACGGCACCTACAAGATGATGCTTGGCACGGGCATCAAGAACAAGGGTGGGCTCATCATGGTGTACAAGTCCAAGAGCCTGCGTGGTGGTGAGTGACATGATACTGAAGGACCGCTTGATCACGACAAACCTTTGAGGTTTTCTACTTGCAATCGCCAGGCTGTTGCAAGACATACAACAAGTTTGGGTTGTGCAGTCAAGGTTCGCTGGCACTCGTGTGGTCTCAATGCACCTAACATGGCTTGCCCTGCTGCATGCCCACGTCCATGATGTTTTCTGCTGTCGGCTGCCAACCTTGCCAGGCTGGCAGTTTGACAAGTACATGTGCGTAGGGAAGGAGGAAGGCCCCACTGGCATCACTGGCATCATGTGGGAGATGCCGCTGCTGGCTGAGCTGCCGCTGCACGATGGCAGGCCGCTGCCGATTGCGCTGAAGGCCGTTGAGCCTGACCGGGGGCCCTTTCACCATGCGTGCAACAGCAATGTCAAGGAGCACCACACTGATGATGACTGCAGCTGCGATGGCAACGGCAACGCCCACACCGCAGGTGCTGTGAACGGCTTTCACCCTGACGTTGGCCCTGTCAGCCACAGCAGCCAGTGTTTCTCAGCCCATGCTGATGGTGCACTGGGTGGCGCTGCAGTGAATGCACCTGGTGCTGACAGGCAGGGTGTGCCTACACACCACCGATGGTTCTTCAGCATCTCTCCTGACGCCTGCACCAGCCCCACCTTCTTCTTCCTGGGGGACTGCCCGACAATCGACACCTTCGACTTGGAGCATGCCGATGGGCCCTACAAGTTTGACATAGGAGACACGTTTTATGCCCCCAATCTGTTTCGCGACCCGCAGGTGAGGTATCGGGCAGGTGCAGCATGTCAATAGCAGGAAACTGCGCATGGACTGTGGGCAGGACATGCCGTTGATGATTACCTGTTGCTGTACCAGGGGCGCGACTATGCAGCGTGGCTGTAAGCAAGCGCATTTGCGAGTAAGGGGCTGCCCGCTTGCAGGTTTTGCTTGTGGAAAACACTGTGCTGAAACATTGCTGCTACAGTCCTGCCCATGCTTTGCTCCACTTTGTCCGCTCGGCACTTGCAGGGCCGCGTTGTGCTCACCTGCTGGCAGCAGGAGAAGCGCAAGGTCGGGGAGTACCCTTACGCATGCTGCATGTCCATCCACCGTGTCCTGTCCCTGGACTGGTCCGACCCCTCCAAGCCTTACCTGGTGCAGCAGCCCCTGCCTGAGCTGGTGCAGCTGCGTGTGCTTGGCAAGCAGTACATGCTGGGTGCAGCTGTGCCGCCCTCCCAGCAGCTCCACGCCAGGGCAGACCTTGATGAGGCAACCACCCATCCGCTGCAGAGGTTGGTAAGCAGCTGTGACCCTGACACTGACGCAGCATGGCAGGAGTTTGGTCGAGCACAGCGGCATGCAGCGATGATGATGGAGGACGAATATGCAGACGGAGCAGGGTCGGCCCACCTGCAGAACCCAAGGGGTCAGCAGACATTGGAGCCGCAGACGGCAGACCTGGGCGCTGGGCCAGCGAATGGTGACGCTAATGGCGCTGATCACAGCCCCATGCACGCCCATGCTGGATGTACTTTGGAGATCAAAGGCTCACCTGGAACAGTCCCAGCAGCAGCAGCAGCAGCAGCAGCAGCAGCAGCAGCAGCAGGAGGCAGCAAGCAGCAGGGCAAGGACGCTGTGCGGCCAACGCTGCTGGTGGGGGCAGGTCAGTCTGTCACCATCCCAGTGGTCAGCGGTCCCTTCCTGGACATTGAGGTCGCACTGTTGCCTGCAGACCCGGCAGAGGGAGTGCTGAGGTCCAAGGCAGCCACTGGGCAGGGCAGCAGCACAGCTCAGCAGTTAGGTCAAGGCGAGGCTGGCACGGAGGCTGGGCTGATGAGCGGTCTGGCGCTGCGGTCTTGGGTGTCGGGCGGCTCTGCCGCAGTGCTGTACAGCTGGCGTGAGGGCACGCTGGAGGTGGTGTTCGAGGCCATGGACCCCAACACACACAAGTTCAGCTTGGCAGCACCTGACGTGCGGCGGGTGGGTGGTCCCTTGATGCGGCCCCCTGCGCCTGGTGAGCCGCTGCGCCTGCGCCTGCTGCTGGACGGCTCGCTGCTTGAGATCTTCACTGGCAGCGGCGAGGCACT
>JAWZTI010001190.1:0-14238 GCA_039880955.1 Chlamydomonas urium | reverse complement strand
GAGTGTGGGGGCGTCTGTGCAGGAGTTTGTGTGGGGGATGCGCCGCCCCCCCGGGCGGCCATGGGCGCTGCACTGAGGCCAGGCGTGCTGCTGGACTGTGTTCTCTTTGCATGACATTGGTTCAAATAGTATGTAGTACATACTATGCACAAATGTAATGCCCCCTCTCCCTCGCTTGTATTGATTGAGTCACTGCCCTTACTACCCTTACTACCCTTACTACCCGCAGTGTGGCCAACATGCCCGGCTGCGTCCCCCGAACATCCACGGAGGCCATCGTCAACGCCGCTACCCCCTACCTGTTTCAGATCGCCAAGTTGGGCTGGGGTGCAGCGCTGAGTGCCAACCCGGAGCTGATGAAGGGCTTGAACGTGGCAGGTGGGAGTGCGTGGCAAGGTTAAGTGGGTCAGGTGTGTGCAGGGCGCGGAGGGCAGTTGGGGGTAGTGGGCAGGGTAGTCGGCCTGCGGGGTAGCACTCAGGATATACTAGTGCATTGTCCCCACCCCTAAGGCAAGCTGGTCAGCCCCCGCCACACCTGAGGTAGCTGTGGGCACTGCACCCACAGGCCCTGCCTGCCTTGTTGCAGCTACAGGTACGACAGGTCTTCTCCGTGAGGTTAGTGAGGCGGCCTCACACTGACTGAGGCCTCACCCTAGCGTGGGAGTGGGAGTGGCAAAGCAGAACCGGGTCTGCTCGGCCCAGCACTGGCTCTGCGACCGCTGCACAACCCCAACCACATCACCCACCCCTCTCATTCCTCGCCCCTGCACCCCCCGCCCCTCCCAACTCATCCCCAGGTGGCAAGCTGACCCTGAAAGCCGTTGCAGAGCAGTTCGAGCTGCCCTTCCACGACCCAACGCCCCTGGCAGCCGCAGCGGCACAGGCGGCGAATGCAGACGGCAACGGCAAGGGCGCGGCGCCTGTCGCACACGGCCGACAAGTGGCCGCAGCCGCCCTGCCCCCGCGCCTGCCTGCGTCTGGCCCATGCAGCCCTATGGCCAGCAGCGCCTGCCCCACTTCCCCTCTCATGCTGCCTGCCAGCGGCCACGGTCAGGTCATCAGGACAATCTGTAGTGCTCCAAGTGTGGGTAGTGTGGGGCTAGTGGGCCGGCTGCCCCTGGCCCGTGCTGCCCGTGCCCCCAGGGCCGCACCCAGGCCCGTGGCTTCAATGGCGCTCAGGCGCCCTTCCGCCTGTGCCACCACTAGGACTGCTGCTGCCGCCAAGGGAGCCAGAGTACTGCTGTGAATGCACTATTCGAACAGAAGCAGAAGGATGCCAGGTACTCACTCACCTCTGCAGGATCCAGATTCCGCTTGCGTGCCGCCAAGGCCATGGGCTTGCCCCACGCTGCATCCCCATAGCAAGCAACGACGAGGACGGTCATCACAGCGTCCTCCAGATCAGCCAGCGCAACCACCACAGCTGCTGGTTGCTTTCTGACTGTCACATCATCACTGCCAATCCATCAGTGCAGCTGCAGGGGTGGCGACTCGCATGGCTTGCGGTTGTGCGTGGGCTGCAGCTGCCGCCCTCGTCATGTGTCGCGCAGGCTTTGGTTCCACTGATAGTGCAGTGGACTGAGCCCCAGAACGTGAACACGCCTTGTGTGAGGGGCAGAGCGATCTGGCTTATCTCGCAACGGTCAAGGGCGCAGGATGCCTTCTGTTTGAAGGGGCCAGGGGCATACCAAGACAGGTTGTGAAGGATTCCGAAATTGTACCTCGGGAGGAGGTGACCGCCCATACTTGTTGCAAGTGCCCAATGGAGCACTTTGTGATCATGTTTTCTGCAACATCTGTGCTCTCTTACCATCATCTTGATCATCTAGACCACCTGACCTCATGCATGGCTCTGGCCCATTTTTCTGTTTGCCTGCGTTGCCAAGTTGGGTCCAAGTTCTGAATCAGAACTGTTGATGCGCCGTACCTAGCTACCCGGCACGTTTTGAGCTGGGTGCTGACCTCTGCATTTGATGCAAGTGCTGCACACGAATAATAGTATGCGAGGGTGGAATGGGAAGGGCTGTGCAACTTGCATACAGCATGTCTTATGTACAGTAGGGTGCCGCCTCAGGCTGTCATGTAATCAAGCATCAGGGCCCAGCACCAGGCCAACTGCCAGAGTAACACATGAAAGGCTTCTCAAAAATAAGCACATGTGTATTTTGTCCTTTCTTTGCACTTGAGAGTGGCGAGCAACCGGGTAAGAATCGCCCTGGACACCTGCAAGCTCGCTTTAGTGTCCAACTATTCCAGCTACTGGGCTAAGGGTACTTGGGGTATGCTGCAGTCCTGCCTTTGCTCGTGACATGTACAGAGCATCTACTGTGCAAGAGGCCCCAATGCCTCGCCACAACAGGGCTGTAGCTGCGGCATGTGGCTACAAGTCCTGGCATTGTGGCCCGGCTGCCTGCACCTGCTGCACCTGCGCTGCTTGCCTGCGCCCTGGAGGGCTGCCGCGGCGTCTGCTTCTGGCTGCAAGGGGGCACCCTGTCTGCCCTGTCGCCTGCCTGCAAGCGCGCAGCCTCATGGCAAGGCGCAGTCGTTGCCGGGTCAGCACGCCCCTGTGCAATAGGAGCAGCATCAATTACATCAATCACCCTTCGCTGCTCCCTGGCAGACGAACCCAACGAGCTGATGTGCACCGCTGCAGCTGAGTGCGTCGGGGGTACGGCGTTGTCTGACTCCTGCTCCTGGCGGCTCATTAGCCCTGCCCTGCATAACCTCTCCCACTACCCCCACTCATGAGCGCGACCGCTACTGCAGAAGGCTGGTGCCCCTTGCCCTGCATGGGCGTGGCTCTGAGGGCGACCATGTTCCTTGATGCCAGCCCCTCTGATGCGCCCTTGCCCCCAGCTGAACCCGCTCGGTCAACAACAACAGTTATAGAATCTGAATACAGGCGCCAGGCAGCTGCACCCCAGCCTGTGCAAAGCGCTGCAGCAGGTAGGCCCGCTTCTGATCAGCTTGGCTGCCCTCCCGCGACCACTCCACCACAGGCACGCTGATTACCTGCCAGCCGCGCAGCTGCAGCATGCGGTTGCACCATTTTGTCGAGCCGTTGGGCACGTCAGGGGCATTGGCCATGAAGTGCATCGGGCCGTCCACCTCCACAGCAACCTGCCAGGTGAACAGCGGACCGGCAACAGGTGGTCATCTATCAGTATCAGCTGTGTCTGGTCTTGGCTGTCAAGTAAATCAACATTCATGCAGCCCCTCTGTCCCGCCCCATCCCCTCACCTTGCCCCCCTCCTGCAGCTGCAGCGCCACGTCCATGCTCAGCAGCCCATCATCAGTCAGCTGCTCACAGGCGGCGCCCTCGCAGCCAGACAGCTCCCTCACAGCCTGCAGCACCTGCTGCTGAGTTAAGGATGCACGAGCCTCCTGCTGCAACCCCTCACCCCATGCTGGCCGGCACACTTCCCACAGCCGCCTGTGCTGCGCCTTGAGCTGAGGGCTGATGTGGCCCTCCATCGTCACCAGGTACTGGTAGGCTTGGCACTGCTGCTTTTACAACTCTGGCTGCTCACCTGAATGGCCTGCAACAGTGTCTGGCAGCAGCAGTGTCGATGATGCTTCTGCTAGCAGTGGCTGCAGCACTGCGGCTGGGCTGTGGTCAAGGATGCACAGCGCCCAAAGCGTGTTGCACAACTGTTGTCTGTTGAAGCTGTCCCTACGCTGCAGCAGGTGCTGCGCCGCATCGTCCGCAAATGCTGCATCATTGTAGTGCAGCCAAGCCATCGCCCACAGGGTGTTGGCTGCATCTTGGACATTGAACCAAAGCAGCCTGCTCCTGGCCTGCTGGATAAGCTGCCGTATCAAGTCAGGGTCCTGAAACCAGAGCATGCCCAGTGCAAGCGCTGTGTTGGACAGTTCTTGTGGCTTGAAGCCTTGCAGCTTAGCCCTAGCCGCCTGCAGCCTCCTGTGCCTGCTGTTGTGCTCCCATCAGGTCGTTTGCTCCAGCCCCTGCCCTGCCCCTCCTGCTTCCCCTGCCTCTGCCTGCCTGCACCACTGCCACCTGGCACTGCTGTTGTGCGCTCCAAGGAACGCCCCTCTGCTGCACTAGGTGCAGAGCTGCCGCCGTTGGTTTGCCGCGCCTGGTGTTGCGGCCGCTGCTCTGCCTGTTGGCACTTGCCCTGACCTCTGCTCTGTGCCTGCTGCCCTGCCTTGTGTTGTCTGCCGGCTGCTGCCATCTGATGCGCTCTGCTGCTGGCTGAACGGGTCTGCTGCCTGATGCTGACTTTCACTGCATTCCTCGGCCCTGCCAACCGCAGCGCCCACAGCCCTTGTGCTCCTGTGCTGGCCGTAGAATGGTGCGGGTGGCTTGACTGCCGCTGCTGCCACTGCCGCTGCGGGAGGTCCAAAGGTGGAGGGACGCGCGATGGCCATGGCAGCAGGCGTGCGCCCGATTGCGAGCTGCAGGGACGCATGGTGTTGTGCCCAGGCCTGCTCGATGGTACAGTCTGCCAGTCTGGAATCGAATTGACGGTTGTACTCAGGGTCTCTGTGTCTTTCAAGAGCCAGCTTCCTTGGCGGCCTTGACTCCTGGGAGCGGGCATGCAGAAAAAAAACACCTGTGCAGTCGTGCAGGTGACAATTTGTTGGAAATAGTTCAAGTACTAGGCAAGGTGCTTTCGCGTTGTGTTTTTTCCCACACAGCTGCTCCAATACTGCGCTGGCAGGGCATTAATCATCACAAGCACGGCAAGCTTGACATGCAGGTGCTACGGAACAGACGTGCTCGCGATACATGCCACATGCTGTGCGTACTGTATCTGTTGTCCAAGACCTGTTGCAGCTGCCATTAGGACGGCCAGCAGCGCGGCCAGCATGTTCATCACTCACAGGCACGGTCGCTATGCGAAATGCTGCTTAGCAGAGGCGCAGCGCACTGTGGCATACCGCACATAAGCTCACAAATCCTGTTACAGCGCAGGACAAGCCAAACTGCAAAGTACCATAAAGAATGCTCATAAGAGAAAGCGCCGCTGCAGCATGACCGTTGCATCACAACCTGTGCTCTGCCCGCCTGCCTTAGCGCTCCAATGTCAGAACACCGATAGCATGTGCCAGCAGTGCCAACAAAAACACGCGCAGATGCAGATACCTCTGTGCAGGTACCAGACCTATAGCCAAGTTGGCCAGCGCCCCAATGTGCCTGCAGCACACTGCTGCACCTGCCCAAGTCAAGCCCCGCGCACGACACCCGCCCCCCGCTTACCATCAATAGCTCCCAACCCTTTTCCACACTTTTTACGCAACGGCCACCTTGTCCACCCCTGCCGCCAGCTCCTCCGCTGCCTTGGCCTCTGCGCTGGGCTCGGCTGCTGCGTCCTCGCTGACACCCAGCAGCTCAGCGTTGATCTTCATCGCCTCCTCAAACTTGTCGTTGAAGCCCTGCGCCTCTGTTGTGGTGAAAGGGCGAGCGACGGAGGGGGAATGGTGTGTTTTTCAGGCCTCCGAGAGAGTTCCCTTGCAGCTGAGACATGTGCCACACATCAAGCAGCCCAGACCTGCCGTCTGCCCCCTTGCGCGACGCCCCAAGAGAGGCCTTGTGCTAAAAGTATTCAAGGAAACAGGGTAGAAAGCCTGACGATCAGCATACCCGTGAAGCAGCACACTTAGCAAGCTGCGCTCTGGACTTGACCATTTTCCTGTGTCTCACATGCCATGATCCTGTCAACACAACCGGTCCAACTGCAAACCAGCGCCAAGTGCCCGACAGCCCCCCACTGTTTCGCTCTCCCCTCCCCCTAGTACACACACACACACCTACACCAGTGCCTTGAGCATGGAAAGGTTAACCAGATTAGCGCCAGACTCTCCCACACCGCTTGTGTGCCCCAGGTAGCCCAACTACGCAGGCTCACAGGGCTATGCACCAAACTGTACACCACCGCACATACACACCCCTGTTGCCCTGCACTCACTCTCCACAGAGCCGAACTTGAGGCAGAACAGCTCCACTTTCTGCTCTCCTTCCGAAAAGTCCACTGTGGACCACACCCACGCCTTGTCGCTGCCCGCATGAGGTTGAAGCTTGGTGCCGGGCATCACTGCGAACAGCAACCACGGAGGGCAGCAGAAGCATTCAGACCCATACTGAGTGAGCAACCTACCACAACACTGTTGTGTGCACATACAGCACTTGGCTTCAATGAGGGTGATGCAACGGAAATGCCCGGGCGAACCCAGCTCAGGGCTGGCGTCAGACAGGTTTAAGCAGCGAGCCGAGGGAAAGGGAAGGCTGTATGAAAGCCCATGGAAAGGCACGCGGCAGGTGAGCAAGGGCGCAGCACTTTGTGGTATGAGTTGATGATGCAGCACAGCGTCGTCAGCGAGGAGTTTACTGGTGCGCTTAATGCCCTCAATGCTGGTGCGCTTAACGCCCTTAATGCCCTTGGTGCGCTTAGTGCCCCGAAAGGTTCCCGTTTCAGGATGGGAAACAGGCAGAGAAGGAGCAGCGAGGCATGTGCCGGGCAGCCAAGGACATGAGCAGGCGGGAGACCTTGCCAAGCCTGCAAAGGCATTGCGTGCGGAACGATTGCTGCATTACAGCAGCTAGTTGCCAAGCTGGTTACCAACAGCACCTTCACGCGCTAGCGCGAAAGCTGCCTACTGATCAGTTGCATGTGCCCAAGCATCACCCACTTCCCATGCTGCGATGCGCGTGGCGGCGCAAATTGCATGCGGCCAAGGCAACCATACACCCGCCATCGCCAAGCGCATGCCAGGGACCCTGGTTGTTGCCTGTTGCAACATTTGTTGCCCATGCATGCGCACCTAGGTGGTTAGCCCTGATCTTCAGCGTCTTCTCCTGCCTCATCAGCATGCGCACTTTCTTGTTCTCCTTGTGCTGCAGCAGCTTCGCCATGCCAATGCCCCTCTCCTTCCACTCGCCACTGTCCTGGTCGAAACGGTACAGCTTGGTCTTGCTGCACACGCATGCATGGCGGTGGCAGGATGGTCAGCAGACATGCGACCGTCCCGCGCTGCATGACGACGCCAGACCCTTCCCAAGATGTTCACAAGATCTGGCCCGGCCAGAGCCCGTGCGTTCGCAAGATCGCAGCGTGGCTCACCATTCGAACAGCAGGTCCTCATCCTCCTCGCCCGTGCTGGTCTCCACCTCATCTAGCTGCACAATGGGCTTGAACTCCGCCTGGCACTCCTCCTCAGGTGCAGCGCCGTCGTCGCCCTCCTCGCCCTCCTCGCCATCAGCTGCCTTAGCAGGCGCACCGAAAGCAGGCGCGACAGGCACGCCGAAGGTGAAGCCGCCAGTGCCGCTGCCGAAGGTGGCGCCACCCCCCAGCGCGGCGAAGGGGTTGCTGGGCTTCTCCTGTGCACAGGCAGCATTGGTGATGGCGTCAGCTCCGAGTTGCATGAGCTGTGCTGCGCTGTGGCGATGCAGGAGGGCGCATGCACCTCAGTGGTGGTCGCGGGAGCTTCTGCCTTCTCTGCCGACATGGTGCTGCTCTTACAACAAACTAAGCGGGCTGGTGGGTGGGCGAGCTGTAGGTAGTGACGGTGGGATCTGACGTCTGAACAGGTACGCTTACAGCGCGCATGCAGCAATGGGTTTGCACATGCAATTTGTGAGTGTGGGGACTTGCAAAAAAGACAGCTGAAGCAGGAAGGAACGATATGCATGCGCTGCTCGCCCGCGTCCAAGTCACAGAAAGTAACATGATTGCTCCCAGGACGTGAATCACCTATTCAAGGGCAAAGGAACGTCAAACAGCATCACAGCCGCAAGCATAAGTTCTAAATTCCCGACGCCCGAGCTCACATAGCCCACACACGCAGCTCGTACTGGGCCCCCAGCTGCCCCTCACCCTGATCATGCCTGGTGTCCACAACTGCCACCACGCGCGACAGGTCGCCGCTGGCACCCAGGTGCAGCACCTTGCCCCTGCAAGCCCAGTCGCGGCTGGGCAGGTGCTCCCGCGCCTGCTGGCCCTGGGAGAGGTCCCACAGCCTGATGCTGCAGCCCCCCGAGCTCTGTGCCTTGTCCCAACCAAGGCTGAGGGCGGCGGCGCCAGCGCTGTCCACCTGTGCTGTGACCGCACTCTCCTCATGTCCCCGCAGCTCAGAACTACACCTGCCGCTGCCCACGTCCCAAACCCTCACGGCGCCGTCAGCACAGCCCGTCACGGAAGTGCCGCCGCGACCGTCTAGGCAGGCAGACCACACCGTGCCCTTGTGCTGCAGCAGCCGGACGCAGCGCCGCTGGCTGCCGCGCAGATCCCACAGGCGTGCAGTACCATCGGCCGACGCAGAGCACAGAAGGCGACCGTCATAGGAGCTGGACAGACTGACGACCGGGCCCTGGTGGCCTTCTAGGAACGCCACGCCGCCGCCGCCGCCGTTGTGACCATTGCTCTGTGCGGCAGTCGCCCTGGCGCCGCCCGCACCGCTTCCTGCTCCCGGCCCAGCGGCGGCGGCGGCAGTAACGTCCGTGGCGGCCGAGATGTCCCACACCCTGATGATGCCACTGTAGCAGGCGCAGGCGGCCAGGTTGCGGGCCTCGCCGCAACTGCAGGCGGACAGGACTTCATCCCCGTAGCGACCCAGGGTCAGGCAGCAGCGGCCAGCAGCCGCCAGATCCCACACCTTGACGCTGCCGTCCCTGCTGCCACTCAGGGCGTGGCGGGGCTCTGCAGCCAGGCAGCTCACGCATCCAGCAGCGCCGACGGCATTGTCATCGCAGCCGCTTGCATCAAGGCGGCAGCTTGGGCCGCACTCCCAGTCACCGCTGCCGCCATAGCTGGCGGAAGCATCCGGAGCGCAGCAAAAGTCCACAGCCGTCACTGCGCTAGTGTGGCCCTCCAGCCGCAGGCAGCTTCCGTGTGGTCCCCGCATGTCCAGCAGCTGTACCGCGTTGCTGGACAGGTCCGGCAGGAGCAGCAGGTGGCCGTGCAGGCGGCTGCAGAAGGCGCGGTAGCCACAGCTTGCCGCGGCAGAGACCTGTCAGGTGCACATTTGAACGAGTTGATATTGGCGTGCAAGCAGAGTGGGTGTCAGATAAGAGTAGCGTGGGAGGAATAAATGCATATGATGCACAGTGTGGGTTGCAGAAGCGTGTTAGCAAGCTGGAGCAGGGATTAGGAGTAGGGCCAAGCGGCTGCGGATGTACGGGCAGAGGTGGGAATTGGGTGCTAGTTTCAGCCTTCTTCCAGCACCTCCAAGCCTAAATGCACTCATTCCCAATGATGGGACCCCATCGCAGGCATGCGAACGCACCTGTTGGCGGAAGACTGGTTGCTGCGACATCAGGTCCGGTACTTGAACGCCCTGCAGGGGTGACGGGCAGCGCTAGCACGCTGACTGGTGGTCTTGGACAAGGGCAGTTACACACACACCTCCTTGCACTTTCTGTCCTCATGGCGCACCGGTGGGATGGGTGTGCAGACTCGCGCTGCCCACCCCGATACAAGCCAGCGCCCACGCACATTGCCCACCTGAAAATCAGCTGGAAGCTGCAGCACAACGTTCAACAGCTCCAGCAGAGACGTCGGCCGCAGGCGCTGCAGCTGCAAGGGTACGAGCAGCAGGGTGGCAGAGGAATGCATGCAAGCGGCTTTGTCACCAACAGTGCTGCTATTGCAGCTGCAGCCTGCTTCTGTCAGTTCGCCAGACTCAAGGCCATTGCCTGTCAAGCACACATCAATCCTATTCCAGCAAGGTGTTGTTTTGTTGAGCCTGCATACTATGCATGTATTGCGTGACCATAATCAGTCCGTGACAATCCACGCCTGCCAACAAGTGTCCACGAACAGCCTCATTTGTACACTGCCGATGCAAAACTCACCAACAGTCGCGAGTGACGTGCAGCCAGCAGCGAGCGCACAATGGCATGCGCCTGCATGCTGTCACTGCCTGCTGAGCCCTGCAGATCCGGCAAACCAGCTGATGAGCCTTGTGGTGCGCCTGTCCAACCTGCTGCTTCAGCCACCAGCTGCTCTAAGCACAGGTGGAGCAGTGGCAGGCACTGCGTGTCATCCGCCAGAGCCAACCACTGCAGTAGGCCTGGCTGTGGATGCTGCCCTGCTGACGCCGGCGTGGACTGCGAGGTTTGAAACGCTGACGGGCAATCAATAGGTTTGCCTGACGAGGAGCTGAGCAGGTTGAGAAGGCTGGGTGCTGGCGCCGGTTGGCCCAGGGGAGAGGGCAGCTTGATCAAAGCGGCTGCGCTGGATGAGAACTGCTGTGCCACGGCCTCAACACAGCTGCGGACCAGCCCTTCCATGGCGTACGCATGGGCGATGGGCAGGATCTGGTAGGCCTGGGTGGCAGTCAGCTGCTGGTGCCGCCCAGCCATGGCTGCGAGGGCAGGCGGAACAGAGTTCAAGCCTGCACCAGCAAGCACTGAAACAGCTCTTCCTGTGTGACTTGAACCGTCCTTCCTGCACGCACCTGGGTGGAGCAGGAAGCGCAGCAGCTGACGCCAGCCCTCGGGCGCGCCCTGGACCTCCAGGCAAGCGGGACCTGAGGCGCTGCAGCTGCCGCACCGCAGGGCGTCGGCCAGCGGCCGCGACGCCATGGCCAGCAGCGCGCTGTGTGCCCGCAGCGTGTGCGCGTCGCCGACCTTGAGCAGCAGGTCGCCAGCAAACGACTCGTGTTCATCGTCACCGTCGTCAGCAGCGTGACGGCACCGCAGCATGCAGCCGCTGCCGGTCCGGCGCCACTGCGTTGCCATCTTGCCTGGCACCTTGGCAGCTGCAGACGGCAGGCCTAGCTGCAGAGGTGCCCGGCACCAGGGTGTGAATTCAAAACAAAATCACAGCATGCTGGCGCGCTTCAAGCACCTGGGTACGTGCTGTGCGGCACCTGTGCCTGCGGTTCAGCAACAGGTCATCTCACAATGTGTTCTTTGTTAAGGGCAAAAACACTGTGAAAGGCCTTATGCCATCCTGGCCCAGTTTTGCCACCATCACCATCATACATAGGCCATGTAACATAGCGCTGACCAGGTAGCAGAGGGATGGGATGCAACATGATCACGGAAGGTTGTCATGGCCAGGCTGCTGCAAGAAGTAGGTTGCGGTCAATTGCTGGCCCGGAAGTCACACAAGTCATGTGCCTTTCTGTGTGCGGCAAGTTGCCCTGACCCATGCAGCCGTTGTGGCGCACTGTTGAATTTGAAGCGACAGGCCTTCACCTGCACACTGTTTCAGCATGGTGCCCTTCCTCTTTGTCCCTGTCACAATTGGTGAAGCCGGCGCGGTGTCAATATGGTCAGACGTGCACCTGCCTGCAGTGGGTTGTTGCTGGCCCCATATGCATGGCTAGAGCACCAGCATGCAACTTTGCAGTGCCCAGTTCAGTCCCACAGGCTGGCGGAATGCTGTGACGCACACAAACGAGCTGCGCGTGGACTGTTCCCCACAGTCCTTAGCATCCGCAGGCGACCAGCCAGCTGCATGATGCATGCTAGCCACGAAATTACCCGTTCTCCCTGCCAACCAACAGTGACTTGTGGACCCAGCAACGGTGCTACAAGTGCGGAGCTCGTGCAACAGCGCCGCCAAGTGCTCACGAGCGCCGCCTTTGCGCCGCGGCAAGGGACAACCTTATCCATGGTGCGTAGGCGTTGTAGACGGTACAGCGCGCTGCGTGGCACATAGGCACGACAAGGGGCAGGCGTCAGACCCCGCTTTTCACGACTTGCTTTCTCCAACAACTGGTAACCTGTACACCTCACGAACATTGGTGCTAGGAGGTGATGGCAACGGCTTAGCTCGATTGGCAGACCGTATCAGCACGATCACCTGTGCCCGCGGCGGAGCAGGGCACACAGGGGGGTGTGGGGACCACCGTGATGTCCCACCTCAGCCGCGGGCTGGTGCAGCATGCGGTCACGAGCTACGACAGCGACGCAGCCGCATGCAGCCGCGTGCGGCGTATTCCCAGACCTAGGAGCAGGGGCAGCATAGGCATGCTAGCCCCAAACACGCAATCAGCCCTGGGTGGCGTTCGTCAGGCGGCAGCATGGCTTTTGGACCGGCTACGCGAGGCGGCAGACCCAGACACCCTGACACCAGAATTTATGACCAGGCTGCTGCTGTTCAGGTAGGTTGCATGGCAGAGCAGGGGCGCATAGCCAGCGCTCACATGCAGCAGGCGCAAAAAACAGGTCATCAACGGGCGTGAACGCCGTGGCCACCAAGACAACACTGCTGCTGCGCTGGCAACTGGCGCAGGGTGGTGTTGCTCGCCTTTGGACTTCGGCTCTTAGACTCGTCGCTAGAAGCAGGTGCGCGAGGCGCATAGTCGGTAGGTCAGCTGGCATTTGTTGTGACGTGACACCATGCTCGTGGCTAGTAGTGCGTCACATGTGCCCTGGTCAGCACCAAATCCACACCGCATGGCAGCATGCACTGCCTTTAAGCGGCATCCTCGTGTGGGGTGCATGCTTGTCAAGGGGAGCGCGGTGCGATGAGCTGGTAGGGGTGATGAAGATGGAGGTGAAAATGGGGCTCGCAGGGAAGTTCCTGGAGAATAGGGGCACGGCCAGTGACAAGTGGGGCACAGTGGTCGAACCATCCAATTGCTGGTATGCCAGTCAACATGCTCCTTCAGGCCTCCCTTGCCTGCCCTCGGCAGAAACTGCAGCCTTTCAGCACATCTCCATGCAAGCCTGACCCCTGGCCTGCCGCTCCCGCCGCCCCCCTGCAGCGCTGGGCAACTGTGGCGAGCAATGGGGCATGTCCTCAAGAGTAGCTCTGGCTGCACTCATCATTCCGCCGCTCATCAATCTAGCGGGCATCATTTGGCCCTTGCTCGGCATGCCCTCCTATGAGCGCCACTTCAAGCCCTTCCAGCGCCTGTCAGTGTGCACCTCGGCGCTGGCACACTTATTGCAGAGCATGCTGGGGCTGTCTTGGGTGCAGGGCACCATGACCCAGTACCTGTTGTTTGACGTGTTCCTTCTCATCATCAACCAGGTGCGTTGGAGGAAGGAAAGGTGGCACAAATTTGGAGGCCGTGTGCCAAAACCAGAGCTTAACAGAGCTACCTATCATGATATGGCATCAGGGCCTGTAAGGCTTCATGCCCAACCTGGCTCGCAGCATGTGCATGGCTGCTGGGTACATGCTATTACATACATGCGCTTGGCACCACATGGCCAGGCTGCAGGAGGCTGAAAGTTTGTTTCCTCCATGCTTCCTGAACCACATGCACTAGACGGGCCCTTGCTCATGCTTACTCTTCTTGCCGTGGAACTGACAATCTTCAAGACTCCACGCAAGCTTGCAAGCCATCACCCTCCCAACCCGCTGTCCACACCCGCCCCATGCTTTTCTTAGGACCCTATGGAGGAGCTGCTTCCGCAGCTGGCATTTGTGCAGATCGCATACAACGTGGGGCTGGTGCTTCAACAGACACTGGGGGGCAAGAGCAGCCTGCTAGCCATCACGACGCAGTATGAGTTCTTCGTGATGGTGCTGCTTGGCGTTCTGGCGCTGCACAAGTGAGTGCATGGGACGAGCTGCATGCGGCACAGGGTGCATGCATTACATCCATGTGTACAGGGTGGGGTGGCTGGGGCTGCAGAGGTGAGCATGCGGCACAGGGTGCATGCGTCACATCCACTTGTTCAGGGTGGCGTGCACTTGGGGCATATCCTGCTGGCCCTCTGAATTGAGCTGACACGTCACCATTATCGCAGGGTACATGTTTGTTCAGCAGGGCGTTTAACTGTAAGCCCGTATGCAGGGGGGCAAGGCAGCATGAAAGCTCGCCACGTTGGTGTTGCATGGAGCTTGTGCACGCCTCTGCACCTTCTTTGCATGCGTGGCCTCCTTGCCACTAACTCAGCATTCGCTTGCAGCGAAATCATGTCATCTCTCCTTTTGAATCACGTCATCTCTCCTTTTGAATCATGTCATCTCTCCTTTTGAATAATGTCATCTCTCCTTTTGTCACTCCGCCTGCCGCTGCGTCCCGCTCCCTGTGGCCCAGGCTGTACTGCTCCATTATAGGACCGCGTGACCGGCTGGGCATGATGAAGCGGCAGCTCCGCAACTTCGGCTCGATCGGGCGCCACATATCCCGTGGCAACATGCAGCCGCACGCGCCGCCGCAGTCCAACGAATGGGCGCCTCTCAACCCCTTGAGGCTGCTCAACGGCCTGCTGCGCAGGGCAGGCTTTGGCGCCGGTGCAGCCAGCTGCAGTATAGCAGACGGGCCCAAGGAGGGACCGTTTGCCGCGGCGGCGGCGGCGCAGGGTCGGCT
>JAWZTI010001189.1:0-11980 GCA_039880955.1 Chlamydomonas urium | reverse complement strand
TTCTGGTGGCTCCCTGTAACCCCCTCTGTCTGTCGGGTGGGGGCCCCTCTGTCTGTCTGTCCGGGTGGGAGGCCTCTGTGACGATCTCTCTCTCTCCGGGTGGGAACCCCTGGTCTCTTCACGGTTGCACACCTTTGCACGCTGCTCTACATCCTGCGGGGCCTTCGCGCCAGCCTGATGTGGGTAGGACGTAGGGCCTTCCCTGCGCAAGGCCCTGTGGCACAGGTGTGGGGCTTGGACTTTGTGGGGGGTCAGCCGGCTTTGGTGGCTGGCTTGTTCCGCACCTGGGTCCCCGGTGACCTACTCTCTCAGCACCAGCTGCAGGCCTGTGTGGAGGCCATGGTTGCAGCGCTGCCCTCGCCGTGGCAAGAAGCTGCCAAGCGGTGGCATGCCCAGCATGCTCTACGTCCTCAGCACGACGTTGTTAAACTGCTAGAGAGGGCAGAAGGACCCTGGTACTTTTCCAGAGGTCACGAGTTCGATTCCCATTGCGGCAGGATATTGTTTCGGTTATAGTTTCTAGACTTCGGGTGCCCTGCTTGCGGGGAAGGCCTTCGAGCCACTTTCGGTCATGAGCCTGTAAATCCTGGCCCATTTGGGACAGGGGTTGTATGCGCCCTCACGGTGCCCTAAACAACTGTAAAACACACCACGTCTGCGAAAAACTCACCATGATCTTTGCAATCTTGGAGCAATCCTGATGAAACCAATCTTATGTAATCTTGAGCGATCTTGGCTGGACGAACAGGATTGATTACAAGATCAGAAAGATCACCCAGGATTGACCAGAACCAGAACCAACAAGATTGAGCAAGATCAGCCTACATTGCCACGGCAAAAGATCACAAGATCAAGCAAGACCTCTGAAGATCATGTGTGGGTCTGCCTTACAAGGAACAGTGCTGTCACACATAGGTATGTGGTGTGTGTTACAGTTGTTTAGGGCACCGCGAGGGCGCATACAACCCCTGTCCCAAATGGGCCAGGATTTACAGGCTCATGACCGAAAGTGGCTCGAACCAGATCCTTCCGCAGTGGGAATCGAACTCGTGACCTCTGGAAAAGTACCAGGGTACTTCTGCCCTCTCTAGCAGTTTAACATCGTGTAGCTAGCAACAGTTTTCAGAGCAGACCTCCAGAGGTGAGCGTCATCGCTGGTGAGTCGCCACACTTACAAGATGTAAGTGTGGCAAGTAAGTGTAGCAGAGTGCTCAATTTTTTCGTCACACGTCTTAGACAGCCAGCGCTTTGCAGCTGCAGCGCACCATGTCACATACCACGTATGACTAGTATGACAACGCCTGATAGGCACCAACAGTATACCCCATCTAACCTACCCCAAAATTTAAACACAAAGCCGAACGCGTCATGCCTGCGGTCGCGCGTCCCAGGGCCACCGAAACTGCCATGCAGGCTTGATCCCGCCTTGACCTGCACCCGCCTTTTCCCCCTCCACACCACCATTGCGTTGGTCGTCTTGGTCGCGATGCCTGGCTGCTTGTGACGATGCACTTGTGCCTGAAGGTGCACGCCCCCAAGAGGGCCCCCACCACGATGTGCTTGCGGTCATATCGTCCGCCATGTCCATCTTCCTTCCGGCTGCTGGTACCACCACCGGTGAGTTGTCAGCAGGCGAAGCCACCCCATGGTCAGCAGCCCCGGCTGCCTTGGCCACCGCACTTTCAGTTGAACTGGGCGCTGCCTGCAGCTGCATGCCCTGCACCACTGGCCGCGCTGCGGTAGCGGCCGCGGTTTGACTCAAGGCGGCTCCTCGGTGTTGCTGCTGTACCTGCTGCTGCTGCTGCAAACCCCTGCCCCGGCCCGCCTCCTGCCAGCCGCCGCCATTCATCCGCCTGCGCTGCAAGCCCGGCGGCGTCTGCAGGGCCCTTGCCAGCGCTGCTGCCACATCAGCCTCCACCGCTGCTTCCTGCGCTGCTGCGGTGCCGCAGGACATCACGGGCCCCACAAACTCGTCCGCAAAGAACTTGCCCTCCTGCGAACGCACAGCAACAGTTGCGACGTGCAGTTCTGTCGGCGTCGGCGGTGCCATGCGTGAAGTTGTGCATCGTGCATGTCCGAAAGGGACGGGTTGCAGCAACAGAGAGTGAAGGAGGAAGTTGTGGTGGTGCTGCCACATGCCGCTGCTCTAGTAAGCTGCAGCTGCGCCTGCAGTCTGGAGACTCCCCCCTTTCATTTGCTGCTTAACGCATTCCAGGGCCTTACCAGGGCCAGCACCTCTCCGTCTGTCCCACGCCGAAGCTGCACGCCGCAACCATGCATCATGCCATATTGCCACTCCCCACGGTAGATCCTGGTGGGCAGGAATGGAGAGCAGTGTGTGAGCACACCTCAATAACACAGTGTGCCATGCATTCAAGGGCGCACACAACTCACGTGCCATTCTTCCAGATGTACACACCGTAGCCTTGCATGCGGTTGTTCACAAACTCGCCTTCATACCTGCGCTTCGCAGCAGAGCGCCACACAAGCCAGGTGGTCAGCATGTACCCTGACCTTTCATGTCCGCGGCTCGCCCTCCCGCCACGATCAGAGTGCCCTCACCTGTCCGAGTTGGCAAAATGCACCACGCCCTGTCTGTGGCAGGTGGTGCCTTGGGCGAGACCCTCGTACCTGCAGTCCATGTGTGCACCAGTTATCAGCAGCCTTGCTCAAAAGCAAACAGCAGGGTGGTACACCAGTGCAGCAGAACCCAGGAGGGATTCAGACATCAAGCTGCTTGTTACTTGCATCGTTCCATCTGGCCATTCCACGGCCTTCCAGTCGGCGGGTAGCGGCGGTGCTGTTGCCCTGCCAGCGTCCATGAGACCGTCCCCGGCAGCTTTCTGCAGCGGCCGCGATTTGTAGCTTACAAGCGGAAGAGGCTGCGAAAGCCAGTCGATCGAATTCGGCGTGCCAGCTTATGTTCGCGTGCACACTTTCATTTTTCTTCCAAGTGCATGGAACGCGTTACATGATGCATGCCAAGGTAAAGATCATGAAGAGAGTCGGTCAGGTGCACCGAATCTTAGAACATCAAGGGCATGATGGTAACGCAACAGGGAAAAGGGCTGCCTTCTGGTCTAGGCAGACAGTACAGCGCCCACAGGCGTTGCATGTGGGTCAAACCAGCTCCTGTGTTGCAGCCCTTATGAGCTTACACCTCGGTGGCCTCACGCAGACGGCGGATGGTGGAGCGCACGGTGACGGAGGAGGCGGTGCTGCGCGGGCAAAGTGGATGCAGGAAGGCACTCTCAGGACGTGCAGGCAAGTCTAGCTGAATGCTGCTGTTGAGCTGCATACTTCATGTCGTTCACTCAGGACTGAATAATCCAAACTGTGCTGCAGAGAAGTCACCACTCGCGGTGCCCTGGGCCCACCCATCTCAAACGCTGTAATCTCCCTGCTTATGTTTGTACTCCTCCACCCCGCCCCAGCTCACTTCAGCACGTAAGCGCCGCCAGCCTGCACCTTGCCGCACGCCTTGCAGCCCCAGATACCAACGGCAGTGCGCTTGGTGGCGAACTGCACAAGGCATTGGGTAGCAACATGTTAGAACCCAGGCAACGCGCGTCTTTTGTCAAATCCTCACTTCTTTTCACCTTCCATTTTCCTGTCGCGTTAACCACCTGCGCACTGCCTGTCAATGCAACGCACATGCACACAATCTTCCCATGGGGCCTCCTGCGCGTTCCTGCCATTCCCCCACACCTTGCCGCAGAAGTTGCAGAAGTACTTGGAATGCTGGCTGACCTCCATCTTCTTGATGATCTTACGCAGGGAGGCACCGTACCTCGTGCCGTACTTGCCGACAATGCCGACCTTCTTGGTGCGCTTGGCCTGCACGCACGGCCATGCATGATTGCAGGGTCATCTGCTGCATGACAGCCACTTGTGCCCGCACGCATGATACTTTTGAAGCTCATAGATGTGTGCGTTGCTGCTTTGCCTCTGGGTAACTTGGTGCAGTTGCCCATGCATGGGCTGGCTGCGTCCATACTGCTAGTGGCTCCGCTGAGTGCGCTGCTCGTCAAACCCCCGCGCTGCCGCCACATGTGCTTGATGCGTGCCGCTGCCCAGGTCAGAACAAGCTGCGCCTTCAAGCAGCGCCGCGCCGCACAACCATGGAGGCGCACACATGCCCGCTGCTGGTCGAGTCAAGACCCACCATGTTATCGGCTGGCTCGGCTCTACCCGGAAGATGACGGAGAGAGGAAGGGGCACGCGGGCGCCGATTTTGCCCTGAGCTGCCCACACCGGTCCACACCCCAGTTCCGTGGCCTGGCCAATGAGCTGCCCCAGAGCGTGCTAGCTGGTTGTCGCGTGTGCATGGTGCGGTATTTTACTGTGCATTTGACAATCACCATGCTGGGCCGCATGGGGCAGCACCTCTCCCTGCCAAGTACTACTGCTGGGTCGTGCGCCCCTGTCAGGGGCTGTTGCTGCCAGCATCGCCAACAGTACCATCACACGGCCCAGCAGCAGCAGCAGCAGCAGCAGCACTCATTGCGTGTGCACGCTGTGACGGTGGCCCATTGTGCATCAACGCAGACGCAGCAGCAGCAGCAGCAGCAGTACGATGCACCTGGACAACCATGCTTTCACGCATCACAACCCGGACAACACTTAGCGAGGCCATTGCCAAGGCAACAACAGCAGCCTGGTGCCACAGTGCCACTCCAGAATGAAACGCACATCTGGTGGTCCTCACCTGCTGATGTAAGCGCTTATACTGCGTTTGCAACTTCAGATACCTAGGACCACGTTGAAGGCCTGGTTGTTTCAGGACAACACATTTTAATTGTAAATTTTCTTGTTGCGTGGTGGCTGACCGCAGGTGCCCTGGCAGCAGCTGACAGCCCAGTACGAAGCGCTGCTGCCCTCCTCTGAGCTGCAGCGGGTCAACGAGGCCACGTCGCAAGACCTGAGGAGGGAGCGGCTGCTGGCACGGGTGCTGGCACGTACATCACTTGCCTGCAGCCTTGGGGATGCTGCACCGCAGGTATACACAACAGAACATTACCGCCATGCAGTCACAACTGCTGATTCAGTGCGTTACTTTGCAACAACGTGCAGCGTTTTTCAGTTGCTCTGATCTTCAAGCTTTGATTTTGTCACAGGGCCTTGTTTTTCAGTACAATGCCCACGGAAAGCCAGCGTTGTGCCAACGTCAACAAGCAACTGCATCAGCACAACAGGATGGCAGCTCTGCAGCATTGGACCGCAGCCACCAGGCAGGCAGCAGCAATGGCACCGGGAAAACTGCTGATGGGCATCAAGGGGTGGCTGCACCGCCGCTGTACCACAACCTCACGCACACGCCCGGACTCGTAGGTAAGCACTGTTTGATGAGCAAGTATCGCCCTTGGGGAAATGCAAGGCAGCCTTCAGGGTAGCAACGCACTGCACTTGCCTTACCACAATCACATACTACTCTAAAATCCTTGCTTGAAACCAACCTGTGTTAGCACCCTTGATTTGAGCCTGCCTTCCGTTCATTTCTGTGGCAAGCCTGCCTACTGTTGACTTCTGTTTCAGGCGTGCCCTCCCATGATCCCTGCTCAAGACTGCATTCATCTGAAATCTGTTTGCTGCACCCGTGGCTGTCAGGCTGTGCTGTGGCTCCCTTTGGTCCTGTGGGCCTTGACGTGGAGCTCACAGCGCGGCGGCCCCAGCACCTGCTGGCCCTGGCACGCCGCAGGCTATCAGCGCTGGAGTATGAGGCTTTGTCAGGTCAGGAAGCAGCAGCGGCAGGCGAGCCGCGTTTGTATTGGGCACTCGAGTGAATGGTGCATATGCATATCAGCGCAAGCTGGCTTGATGGTGGCAGAGGTGGCAGTTGCGTTGACAAATGTGATGTCCATGATGGGCTTTTTATGTTGCTGTGCAGCTGTGAGCAGCGATGAGGAGCGGGCGGCGCTGTTCATGCGCCTGTGGACGCTGAAAGAGGCGTTCGTCAAGTGCAGGTGTGGCGGGCAACTGACAGCCGATAGGATAAGAGACTTGGGTTTCAGGGTTGGTTGTGAGTTCAACAGGCAAACCTCTGCGCATGTATCAAGCCTTGGCCTCCGTCGTTGTGTTTGCTGTTGCTGCTGTGTAGGGGTGTAGGGATCAACGCACCTCCAGGACTGCGAGGCTTCACGATAGGTAAACGCCTGCACCAGCAACTGATGCACGCAGTGCACTCGGCTCCGCCTGCGTTTCTTTTCATGTGCACAGCGCCACCCACGCTTAACTGTACTGCCCTACACCTGCCTTCACAGGCCTGGGCCAGTCGGTGCACCTGGATTGCAGCAGCCTATCGGCTGTGTGCGGTGTGCCACTGGGCAAGGCGGACCCAATTGCCGTCACGCTGCAACTGCACGCCCCTGTGCAGCACAGCAGCAGCTGCTGCAGCAGCCAGGACGACAGCGGCGGCAACACCCATTGGAGGTTTTTACTCATGCAGCCCAGGTATTCCTCTCATGACATTTGAATGAGCACCGTGACTTGCTTTGCGCTGCAATCTGTGGCCTATCTTGACTTGGAACGCTCCTTGTGTCCCTGGCTGTTGCTGTGCCCTGCAGCGCGGACCATGTGGCGGCTCTGTGTGTGGAGCAGCCAAGTTCAGTAGCTGTACACAGCTCGCATCAGCAGCCATGTGACCAGCAGTCCCTGCACGTGGCCATGTGGAAGTGCGTCCCGCTGCAATGGCACAGGCCGCTGGCGGGTGATTGGCCCGTCCTGCTTGGTTGCTCGCCATGATGCACCGAGTGAAGGCTGTGCACAAATAGCACGAATAATTTTGTAACATACCCTTTCTTGTGACTGAACGAACGCTCTGAATTCAAGCGTATCATTTCGTTGATCTTGGAGTGTGGGCCTCGATGACCTCCTTGAAAGTATCACCAGTTACTCTTGCACTCGTCGTGCCCACTTAGTCTGAACACGCCTCCCGCAGCAATGGCCACGCAACCCACAGCCCAGGAGCTCTCCGACCTGTCCCTTGCTGCGCAGAAGCTGTGGGATCTCGACGACAACAGGCTGCACAATGGCACCGACTACGACATCAACGTCGGGGTGCGTCTGTGGCAGATGCGGTGAACGCACGCGCGTGTACCTGCGGTGGTTGGAAGTTTTCCTGCTGCCAGGAACTTGCTTGTGCCGTGGTGCCCATGTGGTGTTTCAACATATGCAGGGTGGCAAGAAGTCCTACCAGACGTTCGATGCTGCTGAGGGCAAGCTGTTTGCTAGGGTGACTGACGGTATGTGCTTAGATTCTGTGCCCCATCTGCTGTGCCGGTTGCCAACAATAACCTCCTCACTCCGAGCTTATACCTTGTGCCAAGGCATTTGGCAGAAGCCTACCTACTGCAAGTTCTACAACTTGCTGAACAACTACGAGGTCGGCACCGGCTCCGCAGAGGTGGAGATGCAGGCGGTGAGTGCACATGCCACCTCGCATCACACCCATTTGTCAAACTGCCACACCTTTGTCAAACTGCCACACCTTTGTCAAACTGCCACACCTTTGTCAAACTGCCACACCTTTGTCAAACTGCCACACCTTTGTCAAACTGCCAGGCTACAGCATCCACGTCTCGACTCGCACACTGCTTCCACACCCAGGCGGCGGCTCTGTCTACTCATCCACCATCCTTCTACAAGCTACTCATCCCATTCATGCCCTGTCTTCGTCTTGGCCCATCGCACAGGAGAAGCGCGAGATCTCTGACTTTCTGGATTCCATCCTGGTCACCCGTCCCATGCAATACTGCCACCACTACCTGACCAAGAAGGGCTTCATGTCCGCTGACAGGTCTGAGTTCAAGCGCGCGCTGTACCAGATGTGGTTCAGCTTCTACAGGTGGGCAGTGCTGCTGTAATGTGGTTGTCACCCGTGCCACCTTGGGGGCTGCCGCAGCCCAAACCATGCTTTGCCGGGCGTCTGTAGCTGCTTAGCTCACATTCACAGCCGCGCGCCTCCCTGCCCTGCCTGTGGCTGCAGGCGCGACGCTGCCAACGACAGCTGCGGCTTCGAGCATGTGTTTGTGGGCGAGAGCGACAATGGTGAGATCAGCGGCTTCCACAACTGGGTCAACTTCTGGCTGGAGGAGAAGAAGGTGGGATGAAGCTGACCAGTACATCCGGCAGCCAGCTCCGGGGCACAGCTTGTCAAAGGCACAGGAAAGCCTTTCATGTACCTCGGGTGTATAATGCCTGCAGCCTGCCACCTCATTGCTGCTGCTGGTGTCACAGTGGCTGTCCGCTGGGCCCTGACACAGTCCAGAACTTCAGTGGGTAATGCTTCCCTGAACATTGCACGCTCATACCCGTTCTTTCCTTTCCCCTGCAGGGCACCATTGACTACAAGGGCTACATCAAGCCCCGCAGCCGCCGCGAGGTGGTGGACGACAACGACCGCTGCCTCAGCATCCAGTTTGCATGGGGTGGAGAGACCAAGAATGTCACCACCCTGTTCATTGGTGAGATGCCCTGCCCGCCTGCGAGGGACGGGCTGCACAAAATGAGCGTGAGACGTTAAGTCGCGCTGCCAAGGGCACAGTGCCGCAAGGCTGGCCAAGCACGGACATTGCGCTCCGCTGCTGCACTCCACTGACTGCGTCCCAATTGCTGCGCTCCTGTTTTAACTGTACTGCCATTGCCGCTCACATCGCCCGCCCTCTGCCCCGCCGGTGCTGTCCAGGCACGTCCCCTGAGTTTGAGTTTGCACTGTACACACTGTACTTCCTGGCTGGTTCCGAGCGCAACAACGTTGTCATTGACGGCTACGAGGTGTGCATCCGCTGCTACGCCATCAAGAGCAAGTATGGCGACAAGGTGAGCGTGCGGGCACCGGGGTAGTTGTTTCTTGGCAAACAGCTGAAAGCTTGGGGTGGGACATTCGCAGTTTGCCTCTACCTACATACCACTGCGCTGTAAATGCTGAAAAAAGCTCTGAAGGAAGCTCACGGCATTGAATGATCGGTGTGACCTGCTGCCTCGGCACCCACCCCGGCTGCTTCTTTTGTGTGGGGTCCATTGTGCCTGTCTGGCACCCTTCGGATCAAATAACGATCTAGCTATCCACCTGCTTTAAGCTGCACTTGCTCTTTGCTGCTCTGTACAGGTTGGCAGCTGCTTCCCCGAGCTGATGGCCGAGGTGGACACCAACCACGACTAGCGGCGCAGCGGCATGTGGGCACTGCAGGCTGCTGAATCCAACCTTGTGAAATGTCATTTGATGTGTTCGTATGAATCCTGTGGTGCAATGGCGAGCGATTCATGTGTGATGCCAGTAGTGGTTGCGTTCCCAACACGCGCATCATGTTTGCACTGTGAGTCACAGTCTGTGACCCATTTCACGCCTTATGTTTGTCCGCGATTCATGTGGTTATTGCATGTCAGTATTCCTGCCTGTCATCATTTCAACATCTTTCCTGTTACAGTTTGTGGAAACGTCCAGTGGCACAGCGTACCAGTCATACGCTAAAACCCTGTCTGGCAGTCGTAGCTGCCCACAAAATAGCAAGCTGGAGATAAGCTGGAGTAGAGAAGAAAGCATGCGCATCCTACGCCATTTTGCCGCCTTTCACGTTTGCCGGCCCGTGACAAAACCCACCCAGTCCTGCTGTTGATTGTGTCACAGCATCGCCTCCTGCGGAACCTGCTGGAAAAAGCGCCCACCAGCTGCCCATGTGGTGCATGGCCGCCCGCCAGCTACGCAGTTGCATGGGGTGACACGCTGCTGCCCCTCACTGCAATAGTCCTGCTGTACGTTTATGAGGTTACGTCCTGCCATCCCTGCCCTGGGGCTGAAGAAACGGGTTGCCCTGAAGGCATACCTTGCACGACCCTCAGCATGGGCTTGCCTTGATTATGCCCTCACCCTCGCCCCTAGCATCACCCCACCCCTGCACGCCAAGCTGTGATTTCCCTGTCCCTGCCCCTCCCCTCCCCCAACATTTTCCTCCTCAGGCCCCTCCCTTGCCCCCCTTGGATCAATCGCACACCCCAAACAGGCCCCCCGAGCGCTGCTTCTTGCTGGGCTGCTTTGCCTCAGGTGCCTCCACCGCCGTCGTCTTGCTGACCTCCTGGCCACTCGCAGTGCCCTGGCGCCGCTTCCTGCGCACAACAACAACACCAATAGTGACCACAACGGTCTCAGCAGTGCCCCTGCACCTTCAACATGCCTCAACTCTGTCCCGCTGAAAGCAACCTGTCGCTGCCAACACAACCAGTCGTCGTGTGTTGAACCGCCCACAATGCGTGCATACTGTGCTGCCCCTTGCCTGCTGGTGCCAGGCGCCTCTGTGGCGGTCGCGGTGTGTGGCGGTGGCGCCTCTCTGGCGCGGGACGCAGTCTTGCGCCCCTTGCCTGCAAGCACACAGATGGTGATGCATGGCGGACACAGGCATGAAATGACTGCAGAGGTCACACACAGGAATACAGCATTGCACGGAACATGTCATATCCCCTCTTCATACATATCCATCAGTTACGCACTTCAACTGAGCCTTGTTTCCTGCTGGTCAGCAGTAATCACTCCCAGCTCCCCCCCCCACAACTTACCTGTTGTTGCCGGTGCAACAGGCACATCCGCAGCTTCAGGCTCAGTTGTGTCCATGCTGCCGGCCCCCGCCGCGGTTTCAGTGGCGCTGCTGACCGCTGCAGCAGGGGTGCGGCTGCGCGAGCGTGTCACCCTCACAGTGGCAGGAGCCTCACGCTCTGTGGCCGCTGAGCTACGGCCAGCCCTGCACAGCGGTCACATGTGCACTGGTCAGCTACAGCAAAGGCCTCCGCCCACGCAGCCTTGCATGCCTCCAACCTATAATCGCCCACCAGTGACACGCTGCAAATGGTGCAAGTCACTGCCGCAGCCAAAGCAGCCTACAGCAACGTAAAGTCGAGCCTTCTTCACATACCTGGCCTTGGTCACTGAAGGTGGTGCAGGTGCTGCCACCTCCAAAGCTGTCGCTGCCGCCTCCGTAGAAGGCCCAGGCTCAGGGACAGCTGCCGCCACCACTGTCGCCCTCACCACCACCGTCCCCTCGGCGGCAACAGCCGCCCCACGCTGCACTGTCGTCGCCGCCGCTGCGTTGGTGCGGGGCTGGACCGCAGTGCCGCTGCCGCGAGCAGGCAGCTCGTCAGGGGGGGCGGCGGCGGCAACGATGCGACCTGCGCCCCGCTTGCCGCGGGCGCTGGTGAGCGCAATGGGGGGCTGCACAGCCCCAGCACCTGAGCTGGGCCCCTCCGCTGCTGCAGCTGCAGGTGGGACCGGGGGAAGTGGTGCGGTAGCTGTGGCGGCCACAGGGGCAGTGGCGGTCTCCTTCTCCCACCAGGGCACGTTGGGGGCTTCTGGGGGATAGGAGTAGCCTGGGGTAAAGGAACAGTACAGCACCACATCATGAACAGGAACTTCAGCAGTTGTTTGGAAAGGCAGGAGGGGAGTGCTGCCCAAAGTCACCTACATACTTCCTTCATTCTAAGTATGATACAGACTCATGCCCTGTCAGTACCTGCCTACATGAGTCACCCAAATCTGGCCCCTGCCCCTGCTCTCTCACCAGGCTGGGTGGCGACCGTCCTGCTGCTCCTTGCCGCAGCGCCGCTGCTGCTGCCGACACTGCCCTTCCCGCTGGTGCGCGCAGCCTTGCCCTGCTCCTTGGCCCTACGCACACCCCCAGCCGCAGCACCCGCAGGGGCATGCGGCGCCGCCAGAGCCGCAACGTCCGGCGCCACCGCAGCAGCAGCATGGGTGGCCGCCGCCGCCGCCGCCGCCGTCACCGCCGCTGCATCTGCCCCCGCCGAGGGGCCCACCAGGTCCGCAACATCAGGCGCCACCAGCGCTGCTGCATGGGTCACCATTGCGGTGGCCGCACCATCCGAGGCGGTTACAGCAGCCTCCCCCGCGCCACCATCACCGCCGGCGCCCGGCTCAACGGTCGCAGCAGAGGCGGTACTGCCTCCGGCCGTGACTGCGCTGGCGAGGGCGGTGTAGGCG